>VZUA01036952.1:4449-30754 GCA_013401035.1 Horornis vulcanius
GCAAAGAAGCAGGAAAGATTATAGGAAGCATCTCAACTGGCTCCAGTCCCACCTGGTACAGGGACCATCATGGAACTGGTACCATTAGGCAGTCCTTGGGGTCCCATCCCATGGCTGCAACTGTTCCCAGAATCTCATTAACTCCAATGGAAAACAGATACCAAGAGTGGTTCAGATGAATCAAACCACTGACCTTCACTGACTGCAATGGTGAACTTAAATACTGGTGTGGATACATGAAGTGGGACATGAAATTCTGCTCCTGTCTTGGGAGTTTACTCTCCTATGGGAAGACCAGTAGCTGAAATCCTGCTCCTGGGAAAGTTCCAGGCACCAGGCTCGGTGCTGCAACTTTTGGAAAAAGATCTGTGTCAAATGTTGTGCAAGGTCTGATAAAAGCTGAGACAAATATATCTGGGTGGGAAAAATCAAGCCTATCACTGGAAACACAGGAGTGATTTTGGAACAGGATATGATGAAATTTTCTATACAAACAAAAGGTAGTTGTAATGGTGTTGCACTGTCATGCTAAAGTCATAATTAAGGTGTCATTTATAACCTTGCTACGGACATGGAGAGGGCTGCATGCATAATAATACATCTGATACACTTCTAATTAAAGAAAATTACTGCTTATTCATATCAAAACCCTATTAGACACTTTAAAAGACTCTAAAATGTGCAAGGAAAATACATTTCTACTGCATTGGTATCATACAAACACAGAAGAATAATAGAATGATTAAGGCTAAAACCATTTCTCATTCCCTCAGCCTGCTTGCATAACCTTTCCCATCCTCCTTCCCCCGGACCACAAAAAGTCCACTTTAAAATACAGTGTGAATTGTCATTCCAAGTTACAATCCTCCAAGTATCAAAATCTTACAAAATTAAAAGAAAACAGCAATGTGTCTGTAGAATTTGTAAAGCTCTGCTATGAAGTTAGTGGCACTTCTTTGGAATTATAAAATGGCATTAAAAATGTCAGAAAGGATGTTACCAAACACCCTGTGAACACAATTGCAACATTTTCAGCTATGGCCCTGACCAGCTTCTTGATAGGTACTCACAATTTTGCTAAAAGTACACAGAGAGTTTCGCAGTAGCTGTAACTCATCACTGACAGACTGAAATCTGGCAGATGTGCACCAAAATAACTATATAATGATACCAGATAATAGTGAAGTAGAAATGGTTAAAGAAACAGGGTTTTCCTCACATTACAGCAAACAAAAAGGTCATCTGAGACTGCTAAATGTATTCTGTTACCAAATGCACAATTTCTTCCAGATATTCAATAATGGATTTGAAGAACAATTGGGACTTTTCATTCACCTTATGGAACCGCCCCCTAAAATACAATTTGCCAAACGCAAAGCAGTTTTAGAGGAAGAGAAACAATAAGAATGCCAGGAAGAAACACAATCCTTGTTTCCTGCCTACTCTGGCAGATCACTGCAAAGGGAGCGAGGACAAGAAACCCCAGGGCTTATTTGCAAACCATCAGGAGGGATCACACCGCAATGGCACTGCATTTATGGTGCAATTACTTGCATTGATTTTAATCTTCTCCCATGTCTGAGATTCTGATAATGGTGGATATGCCCTTCACATCTCCCTTTTGCTTCTGCCCACTCAGAGCATATTTCCTCTGAACCAAATACAACAATCTTATGCCAACAGCTTTAGCCCTTCCAGGTAAAGGGGACAAAGGGTTCCAGTTGAGCCATTTGTGCTTGGGACCACAGCTAAGACACAGGAGCCATAATCAGCTTTAAAGCAGATGCAGAACAGCTTCAAAACTTTTCTGAACAGGTGACATTAACTGTTCAAAATTCATCCCAGCTTTTGGTAGTTTTTCCCCATCACTAATCTCCAACACAAATGATAAAATACAAACTAATCCTTGCTTCTAAATGAACTTAACTTGCACTAGCTTCCAGCTGCTCATTAGCATTATGCCTTACATCTAATTTGAACAGCCTTTTAATACCTCATTATTTTGCATGTGAAACCTCTAATGGCACTACCTCTTGGTCTTCTTTCTCAGTAAATGAAGCAGGAAAAGCTGATTGTATCTCATCATACTACAATATATCCAGATTTTATATAGGGTTTTTTTAGGAACTTTTCTGCATGTTCTCTGACTTTTAAGCATTTTTTTTTTACAACCAGAAATAGAGAAAATCCACACTACCAACAGAGAAGGGAAGCCTCCTCTACCTTACTATTAATTGCTCTTTTTTCTGTCCACAAATCCCAAGAGCAATTTTTGCAAACAGCAAAACAACTGAGGACTCTAGCTTTGGCACTTAAATCCCTAGGTTGCTTACAGGGTCACTGCATCCCAGGCACAGTTGTCAAACTGTATGCTCATCTGTATTGCTCAGGCTTTTACATTTCTTTGCATTTATCTCTGTAGCACACATCAGTGGCTGAACTCGAGTTCTCAGGCAGTTTAGCTCAGTGTCAGCCATGGATTTTATTAGAAGTGAATTTGCAAGGAAAAGTCACAAGTACTGTACTGGGAAATGCAGAGATGTGCTCACTCTGGGCAATGCATCCGGGGGATGACACAGAACACCCAGATTATACTGCTGCTCACAACCTCCCACCAAAGGACTCAATCCCTCTGGACAATGAGCCTGGAGAAGCTCTCCCATGGCTGACATCAGCTTTTGTGAAGTGCCTCTTGGGGTCCAACATGATTAATGGAAGTCAGGAGGAGCATGAAATCTACTGCTGATTCCTGAAGACCTTCCTCTACTAAAAATAGAAACTCACTGGCAGATGGTCGGCTTGACCAGAACTGTTTGCAGACTGCCAGCTAGCCTCTCCTAATCCATGTGATACATCCTGTATTGATCTAGTGCTTTATTGATGCTCTGAGCATCATGCTGCAAAGTCAAACATCTCATGAAAGTCCATTATGCCCCTGCCCATCTTTATTGATGAAGTCAGTAATCCTGTCAGTGAAGGAAAATGAGTTTGCCTGCAGGACTGATTTTTCATGAAACTGTGCTGGCAGTCATTAATAATTTTTTTCTGGTCTAAGCCATTATCAATTGACTGTCCTCTCAGCCCCAGCCCTTCTGTTATTATTCTGCTTGGTAGCAATGTCGGGCTAATCAGCCTATAATTACCCTGGAAATCCCCCTTGCCCTTTTGAGCACTGACAGTTTAGCGCTCCTGAAGTCCTGTGGCATTTCATTACCAGTCCAGAATATGATTTACAACAGCAAGACAAAGATGTGTGCAACCAAAGATTCAACACTCCAGAGCAGCAGAATGTTCTGCTGTACCCTACCCAATCCCTTCCAAGGCCTGCTCTTTCTATTTCTGCTACAGAATGACCTATTATTTTTTTATCTGCAAGGAAATAAAGGGAAGTTTTAGCACTCATTTCAAGAGGAACAGCTGGTCTTTGCCCTTCCAGTGAGTCAGCTCCAAATGTAGCACCAGATTTACAGAAAAGCAGAGGCTTTTAAGTGCACGTTTTCCAGCCTGTTTCTGTCCCAGTCATGTTCTTGCAAAGTGACCAATACTGAGTAAAATCTGGTTACAACTCATGCTCTGGGAGTTGGGGGGAACTCTGCAGCCACACAGATGCTTGTGCTGCCACAAGTGCAGGGCTGGCACTGATGCAGGAGCAAGGGCCTGCAGGCAAAGGACAGGCAGGAGGGCTCCAGCAGTGGCAGTGCCAGCTTTAACACTCCCAAACCAGCTGTAATTTGCTCTTTTCCACTAGTATCTCTGGATCAACCTTTTGATTTACTCCTCTACTTCTCTTGCAGTACACCATCAGCTGTGAATGCAAGTGGGTGTTAAATAAGATGAAGGGTAACAGGCTTCTGATGCATCCCAGCTCTCACTGGCATGATACATTGCCTCTTCCTGCAGATTTGTGCAGCTGCTTATCTGCCTGCTGTTTCTCATTACCTGTTATTTATACCAGCCAGCTCTCCATCCACACAACAAAGTTCACAGCCAAGCTAATCTGTGTTCAGGTTCTCAAGTCAGATTTTCAGAGACATTTGGAGCTCTGGAGAAGCCAGAGTCCTGTGACTCCACGTGAACCCTGCTACACATGGGATGTGGTCCTACGATGAGAGGCTGGTGGGCTCTTTTCTTTGCTTTAGGGGGTTATTATGATCATATCTTACACACTTATGCAATACTGGCCATAGATGTTTGGGCAAAGCAGAATGAGAAGGGAGCCTCTAAATATCCCTAGGACAGAATCCAAAATATTTTCTAGCAAAACCAAACCTACACTCCTACAATCAAACTCCTGCCTAATTAAATGTGTTAGAGCTACTGCATATGTTAAAAGGAGCAACAACCTATCCTTGAAATAGTACCAAAATAAGCCACTGGATATGAACACAGTAACTGAATGCAAAAGCAATTATTTGTCATCCATGTCTTGCAATATGAGTCTCACTCTCAATGAACGGTGCTGAGAGCTTTTGCATTATTGCAAAACTTCTGAAATTTTCACAAATATTGCAGTCAGTTAGTAATGTAGCCTTGCAAGGATGTTGAATTCAGACTGGTAACGACTTGAAAGAACTTCTCAAGGACTATATGAGAAGGACACCACTGGCTAGAAACAGAGGGAAAAAACTGCACCTTATGGAGTTTTTTTCCCCCAGAACCCCAAAGGCCGGTGAACATCAAGTGATTTACCAGCTGACGGAGGTAGTCCTGAATTGTGCTGGGATAGACGAGTACGCTGATGGCAACCAACGTGTTGAGAGCAAAGTCAAAGATCTGGTAACAGAAGAAAGGGATGATCCAAGCCGCATGTTGCTAAAAAGAAAATAAATTAGAAACTCATCAGCCACAAGTTAAAATAGAGGAATACATGCCTTTCTACAAGAATCTAAGGAATATTTGACATTTTGGAGTATTAAATCAGCTAAAAGAAATATGACATTCAGCCAAAAGGGATGGCCAAGGCAATTTGGCTGCTATACTGCAGTAATATGTGCGGTCCAGCTCCCACAACTTGTTACATTAGGAGATTTAGAAACCGCACAATACTTTCCCTTTCTAATTAATAGGATTAATGTTGGAACAAACCACAGGCTTGGGAGGTGAATGGTAAAAAAAATTCCCTCAACTTTGATAGGTACAAGATTCAGCTCTCTGAATTCACCATTTGCCCAGAGCTTACTCATAATTCAAACTGTAGACAAACAACACAACTGCAGCAGGGGGCCCTGGGGTACCACTGATCTAAGCAATCAGTTCTGCCGCCTCTTCAACTTCTTTTTTTTTCCCCCCTTCTCTCAATTTTCAGCTAAACAAGTAAAGAAGCAATTGTCAGAAAATAGTTTTCTTAATTTTGTTTCTATGGAGTTGTGTAGTTCACTTTATTCGTGTCCTCACCAAATAGAATGAATTACCTTATATGCGCCATATGTAGCCATTGCACAGATCAGAATCATAAGGAGAGAAATTGCGGTGGCAATGCACATATCTGGAAAAGAGACATCAATGATGGCAGTCAAATTCAGAGCTTGGTTCAGTTTTTTTTGCCACCTCCCTTGTGTAGAGCATCTCAAAGGGCAGGGTGGGAGATGGGGTCAGGTGCATCAGCCACTGCTGGAAGAAATCTCTGGCTTTTGTGGGGAACTTCCTAAATGCAAGAAGCACAGACAGTGCTTCTGTCTGTGCAAGCCTGCAGCATTACACTGTGCTGACACACTAACACTGTGCAAACCACCACAGCCTCTATAACACTATGGAGATGAATGGTCTAATTTTTTTATGGATTTTCAAAAATCAGAAGCAGTTTTGATAAGACTGTTATACTGGTGGTGCTGACGTCTGTAGTCAGAATGTGTCTGTTTTTCTGCACTACAGATTTTTTCTTCATCAACAGCTGCTGCATACCACTGCTCATATATCTCTATACTGGAAAAGGAGCAAAACTGGCAGATAAAGGCATCTTACAGCAGAAATAACATCTTGAAATTTTTTACTTCAACCAAGAATACTACTGAGATATATTTGTTAATGAAAATGCATAACTGTCAGGAAAGTTAAAGCAGTAAAGGAAGGGAAATATTCTTTAAGGTTTTGATTGGAGGAATTACAGGATTCTTATCTTTTTTTTTTTCCTACTGCTGATCAGTTTTCAATTAACTTTTCAGTAGATGTAAGAAGTTCCTAAGCCACGAGCAGTGAGAAGGAGATCCTGGGGTAAAAAATTACATGTTTGGTCTTTTCATATGCACCTCCCTAGATACCATTACAGACCACTGTCACGAGATCAGAAGTGAATTTCTGAACTTGACATTACCGTGAGTTTGGGAGTGCAATGGAACATTGTGCCTGTTTTTCTGAAGTTAAGCCAGTGCACAAAGAGGATAGACGGTGTGAGGTACACAGGACGTGGCTTTAGAGATCCCACCTTTGTTGATAACTGTGAGGTACCTGCTGTTCACATTGCTGTCACCAGGTGCATTTAAACCACCTGCCTTGACGAGATGCACAAACATATGACAGCGTTCAGAATGTTCATTACCCTGACTTTGGAAGCATTCAAAGTGTATAGGTGACATAATTTCATCACAGAGCTGCCATAGCATCTAACTCCAGCACATGATGAGAAGCATCCCACAGCATGGAACAGTCCTCAACTCCCAGGTTCACCCAAATCTCTGAAAGGCTCTGGCAGCCGTGGAAAGATCTCACCTGCTACCGCCAGGAAGCAGTGCAGGTTCACCCAGGCCATGGCTGAGGAGGAAGGACAGGCACCAAGTCTTGTCTGTCATTATTTCCAGCCTACTAGAATGATCATCCATGTAGAAAACAAAAGACCCAGTCCTTGATCCTCCTGCGCCTGAGGGAACACAAATTTTGCCCTAGATGGCACTAATCCAGATTTCTGCTGGCCCTTGATGCAGAGAAGAACCTGAGATTTGTGAAGCTGGCAGAAAAATGAGGAGGAGAAGACTGCTGCTGGCAGGTGAGGACATCTCCAGAACTGCTTATGTTCTCTGGCTCCTTCAGCATTGTACCTTCCAACAACTGGATTATGGACATCAGAACCCAGGTCTCTCCTTTTCTAGAACACTGCCTGTGTCCTAGGTTTCTGAATTCTTGTTCTCTCTATCTTGCCCCCAAAGTTTGTCCTTGTGATTGCATAGGGACTCAAATGCCATGGAAAAAGTCCTGTGGCAAGCTTTCTAATTTAATAGATTAAATTTGAAGGATGAAGTGCCCTTTCCTGGCACTTGGAGAAGCACATTCAAACCACTGTAGTCTGATGAGGCCCTGGAGCATAGAAGTCCTTTCTCACAGATGTCCTTTCTCACAGTACAATGCTTGAATCTTGTTGTCAAAATAAGCAGGTCTCACCCAGAAGAGAGGCCTGCACTCAGCAGTGAGTTTAGCTCACCCTGGCACTCCCCGATTCCTTCACAGCAGCTCTCTGCAACTCAGCTCATGGGTGCTACACAATGCCAGTGGGAGGCAGCTGGGCTCCCTGCTCACCATTCAGGAGAGAATGGCATCTCAGTGCATCCCAAATTGCTCTTCAAAGGCACCTTCTCCTCTTAGAATGTGTAGAGAATCCAGACAACCAGTGCAATGTTTGAGCTGCATTACCTCGACCAGTCTCTAGGTTTTTAGGAGCTGTAAAGGCTGTGCTGTGCCAGTTCAAAGTGATCTGAATTTTGCCCTTAAGAGAAGTATGCACAGAATATACCTCTACTAGTAAAAGGTACTGCAGCCTCTTAAGACCTGTGTCTTAAGACACTCCTGTGTGGCCATTTACTCTGGCTGCCTACATATATCCTGTGAAATCAAAATTATTTTGAGTAGACCAGGTACAATTGAGGTAATGAAAGAAAAGAAAAGAAGTGAAAATGGCTGATGTAGCCACTAACCTCAATTGAAACTCTTGTAAAAGAGGCTCTTGGATCAATATTTTGATTCTAATCATCAGTTTGGAGGCACTGCTTATGCATTTGTTCTTGATCCCAAACACTTAATTCCTGCACCCAGGGGGAAGCTGCTGTCATTGTCATTTGCAGCAGATGCAGGAGTCACAGGTTCCACTTTGCTGGTGACTGGGGCCGTACTGGTTCAGAGCCAGAGCCCAGCAAACTGTGATGAACTTGACATTGAAGATCTGGTCTGACACACTTGTGCTCCCTGTCTCCAGTGTCTCCCTAATGGTGCTCCACCATGCCAAGTCCTAGTTGGCTCAAGCTAGCTCTTTCTCATTTAAGGCTTCATTGGTTTTTTTGAACCGTGTCAGCTTCAATTAATCAGAATGAAACTAGATATGCAGCACATTAAATGAGAAACTGACAGGGGTGTGTGATTTTTTTTCTAGCCATGTTGCGCTTTCTATGGCATTCATGGCTAGAAGGGCTGTATTTGGACTGCTGAAGGGGTTATCCAGCCTGTTGTCCTAGATAGCTTTTTGAGTTTTCTCCCTGGGTTTAAAGAACCCAGTTGAGGGTTGGTTTTTTTTTTTTTTTTAATTCTTTTACCTTAGAGTGACATCCTACTTTCCTGCCTCTTTGGAGAGAAAGTGCTGCTGGGGCTGGGCAGAGCTCCTATCATGGGGTGGTTGTGTGCACAGTAAACTGCAGCTCGAGCTCCCTCAAATCCACCTCAAAAGTTTTTCCTTGCCTTCCCTCTCCCCTTGCAGAGGAAGCTGATGGTGGGTGCTGCAGGGACAGGGAAGAGCAGCCAGCAAGGCCAGTCCATGAGCCAGGACTTGTGTGGAGTGATGAAGACCTCAAATCCTCATCACCTGCCCCAGCCCTGGAGCTAATCGCTGGTTCACAGCTTTGACAGCAGGGGCTAGAAAGGTGCTGATCAGCAGCCTGCAATCCTCAGGCAGTTTCTCCCACTCTCCCAGCCTTATTTATCCAAAAGCCTCCTGACTGCCAGCTAAGGATTACTGCTTTGCTCTCTCCTCCAGGCTGCTTGTGCAAGCTTGATGACACTGCTGCCAGCCACCATGCAAGCCTCCTGGACCACAACCTGCACAGCAGCAGCATTTTCCCCCTGAGAAAAAGAGGAAGGCAATGAGAAGGAAAGAGTATTCTGCACCTTTGAGCCCAGCACATTTACTCCAGAGTATTTAGAGGGGAAGATGCTGCCCTGAATATCCTGTGCTGGGAAGGGATCTATTTTTTGCCCCTCTCTATACCTGGGACTTGTACTATATAGGTGGTGTTGATGGACTGGGACAGGAATGTACCTACTCCACCACTTCAATTTATCCCCCAGCAGAAGTCCAAGTCTGCTGTCCGTAGACTTCTTTATAAAATTTTTCTGTCTGAATTAATATGTTTAAGTCCTGGGTGCATGTCATATTCAGCAGAGCAATCATCACAATATTCTCCCCTGCCCTGAGATGTCTGCTTGTCCTGTCTGCCCATCCCAGGGCACGGACATGGACAGATTTTGACTAAAGTTGATGACATCAGTGTCAAAGCTCCCCTCAGTTTCTGTAGGGCATGCAGAGGATTTTAATCCTTGTTGTCATGTGGCCTGTGAAGTATCACACACATCTCTGACACTATGACAGCAGTAAATAAAACCAAGCAACACCCACTACTTGTTTGGGCTGTAGACATGTCAGGATGATGGTCTGTATATCTGAAGAAGCTGAGCAGAAGGCTCAGGCAAAACCCTCTGGGAAGTCAAAATGAATTATAGGGCTTTTCCATCTCCTGCTCCGAGATTATTAGTCTTTTAACAGCAGCAGTATTACATTGAGCAGCTCACACGTTTCTAATTTTCCCTAGTCCAGCTTCTAAACTCCCTCAGGAAATAATAAAAAGAAAGATGAGGCTAAATGGGCTCAGCTGAATATCCAGCATAGGAGGAAGTCCAGCACTTTACCCAGCTCTGAGATGTACATCTTGGAGGGCCACACAAACCACAAACACTGGTGTCTTCCAGTACCTCCCACTGCCACATGGTTAAGTCTGGGCAGATTTTCTTCCCCCGTTCCTTCCCTTTCTAGAATAGCAGGGAAAATAAATAGCCTAGAGCTTTTTTCTAAGTGTTCAGGTAAATCCTTTCTCTGACTAATCAAACAGGTATTTTGGAGCCTCTGGTAATGCTCTTGGAACCACAATGAATCCTGGAATTAGAACTGATGTTGCACTGGTATTTTCAAGCAGTTTGCACTAGACTGGCTGTGGCACTGCAGATGGCAGGAATTTTTCCCACTGCTGGAACAGAAAATTGAAAATTCTCCATAAACCAGGCACAGCTAGAAATAAATCTGAATACAAACACTGTGGGAATCCTGGTTTCTTGGAAGTCAAGGGAAACCTGTCATTAACTTCATTTGACTACTGTGACACAGCTGATAAGTTTTTTTCTAGATGATATTTTCAGATCTTTTATGAGGGATCCTCTTTACAAGAGAGAAAGGGAGTGACAAATTTTACATGTAAACTCTGTGTCTGCATTTTTTTTGTTGTTTGCTATTGATAGAAGCATCAACAGTAGTAAGAATAATGACTGTTAGTGTTTGTGTCACTATTATTTGTCATCAGAAATCCATATAGATAACAACTTTCGGACCTTCTCTCACATAGAAAATTACATATCTTCCTGTATTTCACACACAAAGTTTCAGTGCATGCAACTAACCTGAAAAACATTTCTTCGAAAAAGACAAATAGAAGTAGGAAAAGAGAAGAGTATATGGAAGTTTTTCTGATGATTTACCTCATAATAAAACATTTCACTGCATTTGAACAAATACAGTCATGCTTAAAGAAAAGAAGAAAAAAAATTATCTCTTGCCAGCTATTTCCAGTAACCATAAAAGTCAGTAGCTTGATTCAACTGCCTTTACTCAGTAAGGCACCAAACCAGAGGGAGTCAAAGAATAAAAGGAGACATTAATTCAAGTGTTCATTCGTAATTTAACTGCCTGTGAAACGTTCCCTTTACCAAATGAAAATGAGGTTGCCTGGCCCATAAGCCATCCTTTCAGAGTCTTGCAGGGTTCACTTCAGACGCCTTGATAAAAATATATAGAAAATACAATTTTCAAGTGTAGATGGAAATCCCCAATGTACTTTATCTGACGGCTACTGCATTACAAAACAGAATTACAATTTCAAAGCCTAGGGCACTGGCAGGCCTCTGATGTTGGCTATATAAAACCACACTGACAGACAGTCATTACCAAGGTTAATCTCTGAGAATTAGGACAAGGCAGTCAGTTTTAATATGTCAGAACCAGCCAGGAGCCCATCTGTATCTACTATGGTCCTTACTTTCTTAAATCCAGTTATATAAAAAGATTTTTAGTCGGAAGTTGTAGGTGGTTTTTCAATGAAAACACTATAAAGTAGCAATCATCCCTTATCATTAATTCAATGTAGACCCTCAAGGCATATTTGAATTAAAGACCTCGTGGAAATAAGCATCCCTGAAATGATACCCAGCATCTCTGACACAACAATTTTCTCATGTGTGGGGCTATTGCTTCTCCTATGGACATTTTTATTGGCTTCAGCAGGAATGAGGAAAGGACTTAGAACCTTTAGCTGTGGATGGGGGGATTCTGTGCAGAAAGACATCAGTGCGATTAGCAACAGACCTTGTTTCAGACTACTATGAGAAATGTTGAATGCAACCATCTTGTGAGCAGAAATGAGAATAAATAGACGTTTTTATCAAAATCACATTGAGAGAAAGCTTTACTAGATATGAATTAAACAGTTAAATCAACAAGCCACCTAATAATTTGAAAAAGTTATGGAACAAGGAAACATTTGCAAAGGACAGGAGGTTTTGTAGGACACATAAATGGCCTAGCTTACCCTTCTTTGAAACTATATGGAAGACTTTCTATGATGCCTATCAGTAAGAGAAGGAATTGCTTTGTTTTATTGCTAATATGCCTGTGACTGTACAGTTGATATTTGTGTTTGCATCTACTGGAGCAGGTATGTGTAAGTCATGCCACATGCACGGGGGGTGATAAATACATCTGACATGAAGGAGCACACTCAGCTGTCTGAGCAGCAGTGTGGGTTCTTGTGCGTGCGCAAGCACTCAGGATGTGGTGCTGGGAGGCACATCTCCCTCTGTCCTGCAAAATTCCCCTGGGGCTTTCAGCACATGCTCAGGGATACATCTCCCTGCCAAGGGCTGGCTCTGCCCTTGCCCAGCCAGAACACAGCAGCGCAGATGGATTGATTACTAATGAAACCTTGATGGAAAGGTTACTACTAGGAAACAAGTTTGAACTATGCCATGACACCTTTCTCAATAAAAATGCATCTGTAAGATACAAAGGTGAAGCAATAATTAAAAGGACAGTAATTACTGAAATGATAGGACAGTTACATAAATGCTGGAGCAATGAGTGCTAGTAATTAGGGAATTTGTACTTACTGGCATCATCCATAAATTCAAATTCACCCCCTAATTCAGCACTAGTCAGGTGGTACTGGTCAGGATCAGTCAGGGCACTCAGCAGAATCAGCAAGACCACTGAATTTATAATCTACAGAGAGGAAAAAGGGAAAAGGATCAGTCCATGAAAATCCTCTGGGCAGCATATACCCACCACATTTCACACCAGCTATGACAAAGACTATTTCCTAACTGTACAACTGTATTATTTAACTAACACTGCAAATAATTTCTCTAAGTTGGTGTAAACAGGACTTACTTCTTTCCTAAGTAGCAGCAGCAGAATTAAACAAAATGTACATTACCTCTTTTCATTCCAACTCTATTCCACACCAGAAAAGTTACCACTGCTCCTTCAGACTAAAAAACATGTTAGCACATCCACCAGTCATTCTGAGATTATTACAAATGGCTGCTGTAATCAAGGACTATCAGCATGGCAGAACTAGAATTGGGGACAGACCCTGCAAAATTGCTAGATGATCAAAGAGGACATCAATTACTGGAAAATACTGTGGTTTAAGAGGCCATGAGTGAGGCTCTACCAGTTCAGGTGAGCTGCTAAATGAGGCCTGGAGGGGTGGGAGGAGGTGAGCCTCGTGTCTGATGCTCACATTCCTGTGTCACATGGCACAGATGGACATTCACATCCACCAAGGCCTTGGCTATGAAATGCAGTAAGTGAATTAAATGCCAAGAATATCAAGTGATTCAGTAGAAGCGGATTGTCAAGTATCAGCTATAAATGAATGGGAGAGGTAGCCAAGAGCTGTATTTTAAAACAAATCTGAATAAAACACTCATATCACTTTGAAGTGAAGAGAACTAATTGCAGAAAAGATTTCTCAGCATGAAATAATGCAGCCAGGCTAAAAGCTTATTCTACAGAACTATGAAGATAACTGGTGAAGAAGAAAATGGAAAGAAGGAAGCTGAAAACAGTACACTTGGAAGAATGGATTTTATTGCCTTGGTTCTCACTCCAAAGTCATCCTAATCTGATCACAGGTTACTAACAGCAACGAGAGGGTGCAGAAACACAGGTTATTTCAAGACATTACAGGCTAGAGAATTTCTCAGGTAAGATAAATCCTTCTGGATGGGTAAATTCCATCAAGTCTAACTGATACCAGATCTGTTAGCAATCTTTGAAAACTGCTAAGAATAGACTGAGTTCACAAGACAAGCAAAGAGCAAGCACAGTTTATGCATTTTCAAAGCAGGAAAGTCATATAGTGAATTTCTAGACAGACTGTGAGATTTAAGAACAAAGTAAGAACAGATAATCAAGTAGCCTCCCTATTAACACTTCAAATTTGTATGGTCACCACTAATAATCACCATGGGCTTGTCAAGGACAAACTGTAAGTAATTTATCTTATTTTCTTTCTCTGACAGATTAAGAAGCCTTATGGACAGGGCAGAAGCAGTAGATAATATCTCTGCTTCTCAGTATACCTTTTGACATTATGAGAGTCTCATAAATGAGCAAGGAAAACCTGGTTTGGTTGAATGTGCGAAGCTGAATGCACTGCCAGCTAGGTAACTCTACTCAAAGAACAGCTGTCATGGATTTAAGGATTCACAGCCAGCACAGAAGATATATTGATTAGGGTTTTCCAGTATTGTTGAGAGACTTCTTATTTCAAGTCACTTGGAACTTCTTCCTTTCTCTAATTTGCAGACAATGCCAAGTTGTAAGCTCTTTGGGAGATAAGAATAAAATTATTTTGACCAACTAGAGCAGAATTCAGACAACGGAGTACAATTCAGCACCAAAAAGCATAGAGAAACATACTTGTGAAGAACTCCAGAAGAACATGAGGCAAAAAAACTGAGTAAGTGACAACTGAGTAAGTGACAAGGCATCTGGGTGTTACCGTGAATTAACGGAACACGACTCGGTGAATCCCATAAGCTCATCTTCATGGCTGCATGGTGGTGGGCAGTGCTGCAGAAACCTGGGTATTAGATGCATAAGCTATCCTCCCACTTGCCTCCATGGGCCTCTGCAGAAAGGATACAAACTCCTTCTAAAATGTACAGGGAAAAACCTTGGGGAGGATCCTGCATCAGAAGAGAGGGTAGTCAGACATCTGGAATGTAGGACAGATAAGGAAAAAACTGGGGTTGCTTAGCAAGGAAAAGGTAGAGGCAGGTGCTCTCAGTCTTTTATGAGCAGAAAGGTGGGGAGGAAGAACAAGAACTCCAGATCTACTGGATAAACAGATCTGAATTATAGCAAAAGAAAATTTAAGTTAGACACCATGGTAAACAATAAGAAAAGAAGCAGATCGAGATTGTCTGAAGGGGGTCAGAGATTGTAATTACTGCATTTTTACATAGAATAGTTAAACAACTTTGTGTTGGGAATGCTGCAGCATGATCTTGTCTTGGTTTTCTCTTGGTTTTGAATGGATCAGATGACTATCAAAATTCAAAGTTACATTCCATAAATCTTACTGAGTTCTAACATTATGTATAACCCCATATTGCAACCTAGTTCTCGTTTTATACTCCTTTGTGAAAAGCTAGAAGATATAAGCCAGTCATAAATATGTTACCTAAGAAGAGTACTCAAAATATCCAAGCAATAAGAAACCAGAAATGCATAGAATGTTGCTATTTTAAAGACATATTTTTTGGGTACAGATATAGCCATGAAAATTCATAAAATACTGACCTAGGCACTTTACTTTCTCCTTATGGTTATGTCCTGATTCAGATAATGTGATTGTCAGCATTGCCTTAAATTCTGTATAAGACATAGATTGTGTTTGCCTGATCTGAAGTCTGCTGCAGTCAGTAGAAATCTCTCTAATGCTCTTTAGTTTATTACTTTTCTGTTCTATCAGTTTGTTCTCTTGAGAGCCTCATAATCATCTGAGCACTTTGCAGCTGTCCTGTCAGCAGTGCAAGTGAAATACACCACGTTTGCTCCCTCTTTCTCCCAGAAATGTGTGCACAATTGGGTGTATTGCATTCATTAGGGTTTTCCTTTTGTTTTGAAAGTGACGTGACCATTGAAATTTGGAAAAAAAAAAAGCTTTAATGCATAAATTCAGTGTGTCTAAAAAGTTACTGATGTAATGCTTTCCAAGGACACACAATCAAGGACAAGAGCATAAAAAATTATTCCCTGTTGGTATATGCATTTGGCACGAGAGTTGAAATATCCATTCTAGGAAAAGCAAAAGAGATTCNTGCTGGAGTGGGGTAAAGTAACTCGATCAGTGTCCTATTTGCAAAGCTATCAGTGGTAAATGAAGAAGGAGGATTCATGCTGCCTTCAGTGTTGAACAATGCTGAAGCCAAGCCTGACTCACTCCCAAAGTTAAACATTCTGATAGTGAGATGAAAATGTGGTAGATGTGGTAAAATATGTGGATAAAGGAACAAACAAGTGACACTCTGACAGTTTATCTAAAGCTGCTGAGCTGACACAGCTGGCCTGGAGACGTAATGGCTGACAGTCAAACATCCAGTCCCAAACTTGAACAGCAGGGTCTTCTACCACACTCCTTCTGGGAGTGCTTGGGTGGAGACTTCTCCCTTGAGTGGGGATGCCCTTCAATGTTACCTTTCAATGACCCATGGTCATTAATATGGGTGAGTAAAACCAATCTGTTAATAATAATTAAACACCAATTAATTTTTTTTTTTTGCTGGCTTTAATACAATTGCTTCAATATTGCTTCATGGTGTACTAAAATAGTTGTTATAGCTCCTATACTGTGTAGTAAATAATTCTGATTAAGATAGTTTTGTCTAATCATTATAGTAATAAAAAATAATATATATTTATTTCAATATATCTGGTTTGCTTCGTTTATCCTGTAGGACAAAGTTGTATAAAGGTTCAATTANTGCTCTTTTGATAGGGCCAAAATTTCATTCAAGATGTTTTACATTTCTTCAGCAACAAAGAGTATAACAACCAATTAGCAATGCTTAGAAAGCATTTTAATTATGCAAAGTTTCAGGAAGCCGCTAAACCCTGTAACTTCCCAGTGAGATACAATCTCCTCCTTCTATGGATGGATAAACTGAAACAGGCCCATGGCCATACAGCAGTGGGGTTGTAGCAGGATGCTCTTGCTGGAGTGGGGTAAAGTAACTCGATCAGTGTCCTATTTGCAAAGCTATCAGTGGTAAATGAAGAAGGAGGATTCATGCTGCCTTCAGTGTTGAACAATGCTGAAGCCAAGCCTGACTCACTCCCAAAGTTAAACATTCTGATAGTGAGATGAAAATGTGGTAGATGTGGTAAAATATGTGGATAAAGGAACAAACAAGTGACACTCTGACAGTTTATCTAAAGCTGCTGAGCTGACACAGCTGGCCTGGAGACGTAATGGCTGACAGTCAAACATCCAGTCCCAAACTTGAACAGCAGGGTCTTCTACCACACTCCTTCTGGGAGTGCTTGGGTGGAGACTTCTCCCTTGAGTGGGGATGCCCTTCAATGTTACCTTTCAATGACCCATGGTCATTAATATGGGTGAGTAAAACCAATCTGTTAATAATAATTAAACACCAATTAATTTTTTTTTTTTGCTGGCTTTAATACAATTGCTTCAATATTGCTTCATGGTGTACTAAAATAGTTGTTATAGCTCCTATACTGTGTAGTAAATAATTCTGATTAAGATAGTTTTGTCTAATCATTATAGTAATAAAAAATAATATATATTTATTTCAATATATCTGGTTTGCTTCGTTTATCCTGTAGGACAAAGTTGTATAAAGGTTCAATTATACCTATATAATTCTTTGGACATAAACTGTCAACAAAGTCTGGGATTAAGACTGGATCCAGCCACACCCAAACTCCTCTATGAGGAGTTTAAAAAGCAAGGGAATGCTTTCTACATCCTGTGACTCAACAGGAGGGCTTCTTCAATAAACTTTATCTGAAGCTCCCACTCTGCCCATTCTAGGTGTCCAATAAGAATAAATTGCAAGACTTTGCACTATCAAGTCAGAACTATGACCACTGGGTCCTACAGCTGATTGCAGCCCCAGTGCTAGCCAGGGCTCAGGAGAGGAGCTCCAGGGACACTTATAGGCCCTCTCTGACCTGCAGAGCCCCAATCTGGGCTTCTCCACACCCCTGCCCAAGGCCCAGGACCCATCCAGGTCAGCCTGGGGTCATCAGTCTCTGTCCCAATGATACAACACCTCACTCTCCAGCCACGCTTCCTGGATGGACCCTGTAAATGCATATTGCAGCTCGTCTCCAGTTGTGTCCCTGGTCCCAGCCCTCTTTGCTTTTGGTTGGACCCCCTGGTTTATCACCTGCCCTGGTGAACCCCATGATCAGCCCTTGTTCTGCTTCTGGGTTCAGTCCCTGCAGGATGAGTTCAGAGTGCCCTAAAAATACACTGGATAAAGATCCAACAGAAAGTCCTAAAAATGCCCGACTGTTTGTTTATTCTGATAGGGAAATAAAATAATTTTCTTTTTAAAAATCCCAAAAATCTTACTTCTCTGGCAGACAGATGGAATTACATCCACTTTTCAATCAATGAAGAGGAGGAAAATAGCAGCTTAGAGACCACAGAATGTATGAAGCCAAGGGGAAAGAGGAAACATTATGGAAAAGGCATCCAGATATTGGAGAAGTACCTGGAGTTCTTGCTGTGGGCTTACAAAATGTTGTTTCAGATTTGAGTAGAAGATACTTTGAACAGCATCAGCTGTATGATGAAGGTGCATGCAGGCATGACCAAGACAGGCAGCAGGTGATGAGACTGGGGCTGGCACCACCAGCCAATGATGCTGCTTCCCCTTGCACTGTATAAAGAACCAGCAGCTTAAGCAGTGTAAGGCAGTTCAGCTGGAGAACATCCAGTGTTTAGAATGCAAGCACACAACCTCACATCTTCCACTGGCAGCATCCAGCAATTAGAAACAACATAATGCACCAAAATTTCAGACTTCTACTGTCAATAAGTCACCTTTTTTCCATGTCATTTGTTACAAAGGTCACCAGCGAACTGTGGTGACCCATGAATATAAAATGTAGGGGAGAGGTGTCAGAAACCACTGCAGCAACGGTGGTCAGAAAACAAATCTCACTATGATTTCAGACCTTTTGAAGAAGTGCAGCTGTATGGTATCTATCCCAGCTTATCTAAAATAAAATTAGTTCCAGTAGCTCCGAAGAGCATACCATTAACACCCCTCTACTGATGATCTCTGATTCAAACATACAGAAAAATGCTTTCACTAGCAACCTACATAAATGTCTGTAACACTGAAAGAATGGCCAGGAGTTGCAACGGCTTTCAGTCAAGAGTCAAAATAAAACAGCTTTGATAAAGGAGTTAAAAGAGGAAATACTATGCTCATTTCAAATCGATACACTGCACTAAAAATACAGTGATATTTCTATTGAAATCTACAGGGTCCCCTCTACAAATATTCTACTACAGTTGTCCCAAAACCTTCTAATGCAGTGAAAAGAGATAACTATATTTACAGGAAAAAATAAGAGCCCCCCTCACAGCTTTATTTCTATTGAGGGTTCAATTTATAACTGAATCCATGCATGTAGCAGTCTGAATGTTATGGGTGGCCAAAGATTTTCCTACAGTTTTAATTCTGTGACTGTGTTCAGCCTCACTGAACTCAAGAGAGATCCACTTAAGCACACTCCTTAAATCTCAGCATTGGAGGAGAACTAACTCGCTGCCTGTGCCCCTTTCTACAGTTCCAGAGCTGGTTTCATGAGACAGTGAAGCCCAGTCATATGTAGAAACTGGCACAGAGTTCTGGCATATTTTTAATATCCCACAAAACTGGCATGGTTTAGTTTGTTGTCCTCTACAGAGATACTAAGGAAGCAAAAGGACATTAATTTTAGTAGTAAGAAATCCTAAACACATTTAGTAAAACTTAAGAAAATCTCAAGCAGAACCCACACACCATCTCCTCTGTTTGTCTCCAAAAACCTCAAGGCAATTTTATGAGTCTAGGTACCTGTTCTCTACAGAAATGATAGCAACAAAACATAAATCTTAAATTACTTTTTGCTCCTTGAAACTAAACAGAAAGTATTTTCTAGTGCTTGGATATCTGAAGTCAGTATCACTAGCAGAAAAAGTAAGAATGAATAGATAATGTCTATTTAAGTATCTCAATGTCTAACTTCCACTTCTCAACAGGCATGTTCTTTGCATACTTTCTTCATTTTTTTTAAGGCATAGAAGATATTAATAAGAGCAAGAACACTTTTGTTCATCAAAAGGACAAAAGAACCGTACAAAGAAAAAATCAGGTTCAGTATAACTAGTTCAGGGTAGGTTTGCACTATCTGGGGTGTGTTTTCCAAACTTTTCTGTTAGTGTAGATAATGAATTAAGGTTTACTGCCCCATATAGGAAGATTTTTCTATCTCCTCCCTGTCTCCCCGTTAGGCAAAATTTTGTGTTTGTTAGTGTTCTTTGGGGGCTTTTTCTGAACTCTTAACTGAAGAAGAAACAAGGAGGCAATTTTATCAATAAAGGTTTTAAGCTGAGTGCTGTGAAGAGCAGGCAAATAGTACATGAAGAAACAAGATGTCCCTTCTGTGTACCCAAGTTTCTCGACAAATCTCACAGAAGTGATTCAATCTCTTTCCCTCTCAGGGCACAGGAGCTACATCTGAGAACACCACAGCCACTGACTTCAACTTCAGGAATGGAGGAGCAGGAGAACCCCAGCTGTCAGAGTAGACACCGCTCTCTTCGTTCTGCCGTGTAAGCCTTCTGCCTCATGCTAATGAAATTGTTTCAGCTTTCCAGTGCTCAGGGACAAGCTGCAGATGTGTTAGTGATGCACAATTTAATGAGCGGTCCAAGTCAGAAACCCAGACACACTCATCCAATGGAACAAAACAGCCTGAAGGGAAACAGAAGGAGGGACACTTGAACTTGGGTTAAAAGGGAATCCTTCACTCCTTTGACCAGTGAAGCTCATTATCAAGCATTATTACTGAAGCCAAAAGGTTGAAGGAATTCAGAAAAGGATAAGCAATTTATTAAGGAAATGCAAGTCCTATCACAAAAGATCTTAGAAACAAAATACAAACATTTCTGCTCCAGGTGACTGCCCAACCTTAATATTATAGGAGAATAAAAGAAAATGTTGTCCCTGAACAAGTTGTTCTATCTCCCTATGTGGTTTCTCAAAGCATGGCTCTGGCTGCCATCTGAAATACTGCACTGGAATAGGGAGAGCAATAATCAGGTCAGAAGAAGCAATTAGGTTTTCATATTCTTTAATTTGGAGAAGATAGGGTAGAGTCTGCAATTCTTGTCACTATTTTTCCATACTACTTATGAGAAGGCAAAGAATCATCCAGGCAGGCTCAGACTAGCATATTACAAAGTCCATATTATAGAGAGCATATAATAGAAAGCTGCATAAAACATTTCAATCAGAATTTATATAGAATTTCAGCTTTGATTGGTATGACACTAAACACTGAACTTTAAAGACTATGCTGATTAAATAGACATAGGAAGTACAGAATAATTTATCAGCACTCTTCTATACAAATGACTCAACTACTGTCTACTGCCAGCCTTTAAACCCAAACCACAAGAGGTCTGTTATTACTGAAATAGGCAATGGTTACATTTATTAAAAAATAGATGGACAGATTGTGCAATATGCATGAGAGGTTTCTGCCTTCCTAGAGATGGAGTTTGTTATATACTTGTGAGAAACTGAAACGTTATGGTTTGCGGCTTACTTATTTTTATGAAAGGCTTTTTGCCCATGATGGCAAAAACGGTATAAAGAAGCTGCAACCACCAAAGCCCTCCCCTCTCTGAAGATGCCTCCCTGAGGGGAACTTGGGACAGTGAGTTAAGCTGCCTAAGGGAACTTGAGATAAGATAAAGGTGACTATTGTTCAATCATCTCAGGTCTAGGGAGAAGGAGACAAGGCTGAGGGAGAATAAAGCATCCCCCAGAAAGCCAAACCAAGCAGCTGTCCTGAAAATCAGTTCTGGCTGGGTTTGAGGTGGGGGACAAGGAGAGTTTTGGGTGTGAGGCATAACTTTGGAGACAGTGAACACCCACCCTCCTTCACACTAACAGGCTCACCTGTAAAACCCCCCACCCCGGGAAGGCCACAACCACCACACAAAGAGGCAGCTGAGGTGGTGTCACAACCCGTCAAAGACCCCCCCAAAGCGCTCCCCAGACTTATTCCTGAGGCCTTGCACCAGAGCACTGCACGTGATGCAAAGTGATGCAACCACTCCAGTTGCAAGAGACAGTGTCAAACTTATTCCCTGCTGGGGAGGTCCCTGGGCATTCCCACCTGGCCTGAGTGTATATTAATCCACTGAACTCTGCGTTTTGTGGGACCCTTACCACCAGGAAGACCAGATGAACGGGATCAGTGGGATGCCATCAGGATCCATGGAGTGGTGGTATTTTCTACTTAATCTGCCTCTCTGTCAGTCTCTTCTTCTCCCCCCTTCTTTTTCTATTTCTTTCTATCTCTTTCTACCTCCCATTCACTGTTAAATAAAATCCATACTACTGACTTTGGCATATGGTCTTGCTTGCCCCTTAATTTTGACAGAGGCATATCTTTCATAATTTTAATAACTGGATTGTAGCATTATTTAATCTTAGTCCTTTCCTGGTTTAAGGAAATAAGCTATTTGTAGACAAATTTATCAGTGGAGTCTTTGTTACTTTTCCATTGTAGTAAAGAAAGTTTAACCTGTATCTAAGGAAAATCCTGAAAATGATTGCTGAAGTCTTCTGCCCAGCAAGACCTCGGGATATATTTATGGAGAAATATAATCACATATACAATTATATAATTGCCAGATCAACTCACCATTTCTCCTAAAGGTCATCTTGGTTCAGGATGCAATGGAGAACCAGCAAAGAAATGGTATGCAATAAAACCTTATTAGAAAACGGGTTGTTCAGCTGGGATTTGGTTTCTGCGTTTGTCCTTGACTTCCAAAAATGCATGTTTAAGCCTTGCAGGTGGCTGTGAGAGCTAGAGGGCAGACCTGCTGAAATGTGACTATGATGTGAGTTGTGGCAGGTCCCACAGACCTAGACTTTTGTCTGGATATGCGACAGAGCATGGGTAACATCGCTGTAGCTGCTTACCTGGGCTGGACTGTCCAGGTATCCCCTGGCCAGCACACTGTGTGTCCTACACCCGGAGCAGCCCACAGTGCTGTCCATGCTCAGAGTCCCCTCCAGCCCCTCTGGACATGCCACTGCACTGCTGAGAGGACTGTGCTCTGGTGTTGAGAGCAAGCCACATATGACCACTTCAATAAAAAACCAACCTAACAAAAACCAATACCAAAAGACATTGAATCATTGATCCATTATTCTCATGTAGCCACCACAGGCAATATCCACAGAAGCCATACAAGTGACTGCACCCTTGAAGCATGCTGCAACCCAAAGCAGGGATTTAGTTATGCAAGGAAGAAGTGGAAGGATGGTACAGCACAGACAATTACTGAAATAGTAAAGAATACGATCACATGTATCCTGTCTGTCTGGCCACAGCTGTTTCACTGTTGGGAAATGCATCTCTCCAAGGTGAAAATCTCCCACAAACCTGTGTTTCTGCCAAAAGCATTTGTCCTGTTTTAAGCAGCTTAATATACCTCTGGATAGAACAAGACCTTGCTCAGCACATGCCAGCAACAAAATGAAAAACAGTCACAGCACTCTCAAAACCCCTTTCAAGACTGAGCACCAGGATGACAATAGTTAGAGCTGACTGCAGACACCTGAAAAAGAGCTGACCCACAGGAGGTCCAGGAATGCTAGGCTCAAATCCATATTCATTCCTCAGTGGAATGCTAGGCTCCAATCCATATTCATTCTTCAGTGATGCCTCCCTAGCAATTCACCTCATATCGACCAGGGGCACACTCTCACACCTTCAGACACAGGCATGGGTTTTTGCTTCTTATTCTGCTGTTTGGAGATTTGGGACTTTAAACCTCCAGCCATGCCGGAGAATAGCACAGAAATTTCCCTGCCCATTTTCAAGCCTTGGCCACTTTAAACTTCCAGAGTTTTACATTCAAAGCACAAGCCTCACAATAAAAGAAGAGAAAAAGAAAGCAATCAAGGAAATTAATTCCTGGCTATTTTGCAACATCCGTTCCATATGTCCAAGAATATATAAGACTAATTGCATTTTCACTGACGTCAGTCTAATCAACGATCAGTTTAGGAAGCTTAACGTGTTCTCCTCTAGCTCACTAGGAGACACATATTAACCTTCAACAGAATTTCAAAACACATTTTACTTGATTAATGTAATACCTCCTCTCCTTTCCATAAATATATTCATGATTTTTCTGTATAAAAACCCAAATGTAATTATAGCATACTGAACTCTTAATGGGATTCTTTCCCTCAACAAGCATTTATGTAAACTTTGCTCCTCTTACAACCAGCCATCTGTTTTCTCACTGGAGGGAAATTATTATCCAATTGAAGGCCTTAATAAGAAAAAAAAGGTATTTTACAAAGGCAGTTTCTGAGCTGATAATTGTATTGATCACACAAGACAACTGTGTCATTATCAAGACAACCGATGCAGATTATCAGCTGTCATTGCAATCATTGCATACTCTACAAAATATTCTACCAGGGTATTTGGGGATATAAGAAAAACTGCCTATGTTAGGGGATAAGAGCTTAAAGACATTCATAAATCCCTGCGTTGTGTCTCAGACTAATATCAGTAAGTGCAAGGGCTACCCAAAAGACATTTTCAAGAAATTTTATCCCTCCAATGACCTAAAAGGTTTTTGCAAGAAAAAACATTTTTAATAAATGTTTTAATGTCTTACTGATGTATGACAGTATGAGACAGACAATAAAATGCTGCTTCTACTTCTCTCTGCAGCACAGGAAACACAAATCCAGCTACTTTTACCTAGAACAGAAAGTACAGGGAACTTGGGATACGGTGTACCAATGAATCCACCCTTTCTACAGATAACCTTTTTGGCTTGTTCGGGGCCATTCTGTCACACACAGGCGAGAGTGATTAGACTCTTTGCAAGTCATCTTATTGACTGTGCCTTTTAAATTCCTCCAATACATTCCTTTACTTTGTAATTCAAATGAACAGGGCTTGAAGCATGAATTGGAGAAAAAATATAAGGTCCTGCACTGCAGAAACCAACCTGGGCTTGTGCATAGCAGGGAAGAGTTCTTTAAGAAGTTCTCCTGATACCATTTTTGAAGCTAATAACTGTTAGAAGTTACAATTAGAATGTGGTTACTGAGAAGGTTCTTCAGATAAGACAATTTTGTTCATACTAACGATCATTACTGGTCATTATGATATAGGGGACATTTACGTATATGAAAATACAGAGTTTTAAAACAGATTATTTAGCAATTTTGTAGAGGAAGATCTGTAGAAGAAACAACTTGTACCAGAGCACATAGGAATTTAGTTACTAAGCTGGTTGCTAGGTAGAAATCATTGGGATAAGATATATGTTGGTGAAACTCGGCCAAGCAGGACCGAGGTATTGTAAAAACCTGACAAAGCAGAACTTGTGGTTTTCTAAGCCAGCAAGAACCAGGCTCCTGGTTTTGGCCAAGACAAACTGACCTGGGAATCAGCCAAACCCCTACCGTGCCTGCCCATAAGTAGGGGTCAAATAGCAAACACCTGGAGGAAGACTCCTTACTTCATCACAAGACTCCTGCTCAGGACCACCAGAGAGGGCTGCGCCGAGGAATTTTCTAGCTCATTTTAATACAAAGCAAGGCTAGGCAGGGCTAGGTAATGAATATGTATAGGCCTATTGTGAAACTTAATGCATATGTAGTATTTCAGAAGATAAATAGCCAAAGGAAAATCAGCGAGGTGCAAATGCCTTTAGAAGAGTGATCCTCTGAGCGCCCTGCGCTGTATAAACATATGTACTTTACAACTATCAGAAGTTGTGCAGTCTTTTACTGCCCACCATTTATTCTTTGCTATAACATACCTAAAATGCATACACATGCCTTCAGTTTGTTAAGAAAATATCACACAGGGACTAAGCAGGTACTTGTGTGTGCAACCAGTCATATTCCCCCAGTCTTGAAGATAATGAAATGGATGTGATCCAGTCCAAGAGCATATACCCTGAACCTCCTCTGACTCCAGTCTCAGTTGGATATTCAACATGTACATCAATCATCAGGGAAACCTTTAAAAGTAAGATTCATATTCTCCTTTATTCATAATGAATTCTAAGTTTTCTTTCCACTCTCCTCAATAAGCAAGCATAAGAAGAGTCTAATGAGTTACTTGGGAATGTTATGCTTTTCTTCCACAATCTTGTCTTTCATCTTATGAAGTACAGACAAAAGAAAAACTAATGATCATTTTACAGACACATGGCACTTGGGAAATAAATATTTAATCAATTCAGCCTTTTCTATTTAGAAGAATTGGGAATCTCAAGTAATTTCACATTATGACACCTTCACTTTTTAGTGGAGAAATTTCACCTACTGCTGACACTCCAACTCCTACCAAGGGATGGGAATCACCACCCAGATCTTTCCCCTGAATATACAGCCCAGGTCTTGGCCATAGAGGGGGCAAACACCTGGTGAATCCACAGCAGGCCCTGTTCTGCAAGAATTCTTTCCCTAGGGCCACCAGTACTAGACTGTTACTGAAGGTGGTAATGGTGGTGTTGCAGGATAATCCAACCCAACCCCCAGCTCTATCACACTGGCACAACATGGGACATGATGTCCTTGGATGATATGAAGGAAACGAGCCGTCAGTGAGCTGGCTACTATGACCCTTCATACAGACATAAAGCTGAAAATCCTTTATTTTTAGCCCACTTCATTCCATATTAAAAAA
>VZUA01036956.1:23268-33977 GCA_013401035.1 Horornis vulcanius
TATGTCTGTTTTCCAATGATAAGTTCTTTATACATTTCTAATTTGCTGGCAAGCACTAGAATCCTTTTTCTTTGGTCTTCCCACCTATGTTAAGATCTGCAAGACAAAATACCATAATTGGTCACATTAAGTGTAGATCTAGACCACTTATAAAGCCAAGAAAAAGCACAAAAAGCTGAAGAATTGTCCAGTGCTGGCCCACTCTAACTCTGCATTTGTATCAGGATCCTGTCAGTGTAACATTCTCACTTCTGGAACGCAGCTCATGGGATGCCTTCAGTGCCTGCAAAAAGTATGAGTCTTACTTATTAGTTGCAGTTTCTGTGGACCATTGAAAGTTTGAACAGGCAGCTGGAGAAGCCTCTGGAGATGTTTCCTCTCTACAGTTCTTTTTTTTTTCCAAAATGGCCACTTTGCTTAATTATTATCCATCTGAAAAGTCACAAAGATTTAATCATTGCTGGATAACTTCAAAACCAAGAGCTTACCCTTGCATGGTACTATACCCAAACTTGTATTTCCAAATCTGTCTATAGCTTTGGTTCAAAGTATTATAAACTGCAGGATATAAATCAACATCACCCATAAAGTTCAGCAAGAGATTCATAGAGTAATAACCACAACAACAATTAGTACACACAAAGTTTGTGCTGTGGGAACTAGAAGAGGCACTGTCAGCTTTTCACCTGCTGGCCACTCTCTCTACTCGGCCAAAGGAGAGAATGGACTCAGAATAACATCCAGAGTGACATGGGGGACTATAACTGCATTCTTTTCCCCAGAGGTATTACATGGAAGCAATCCTTTAACATCTTTAGAGCTGCTTGCCCCAAATCCCAAAGCTGCAAGGTCCATCTGCCCTCCAGTGTTCAGGCACTGCTTTGCTAAAACAGCAGCACCACCCCCCCCAGACTGACAGATGCTGCTTGACTGAGAGGATGATTCCTTAAAGGATGCATTCAGCTAGAGGATCATGTCTTTGCATACTGGGGTCCAAAATACGGAGCTCTCTCTCCCCTCTGAGGTGTTTAAAGTCCTTTCCAAGCATTCCCTTTTTGTAACTGATTGTTTTGCAATGGTTTTTTTATTCCATTTGGGACAGGAAGGTTTTGTGGTTTTCCTTTTCTGTTTAAAAGCAAAAAATGACTGTACATTACTTCTTTTCGTTACCTGTTTGCCAGAGTTAACTCTCTACAGTTTCTTGTTTTGAGTTAAACAACTCTGTAAACACCTTGGTAATAGCCAGTATGTCAAATACATTACAGCAATTTTGAACTATCAGTTTCCTACTTTGAATTTCTTTTAGCCATTTTAAAAGCATTTGGAAGAGAGCAACACTGAAGCACAGATGGCATCATTAGAAGTAAACATTGGCCAGGATACAGTACAAATACCGTACTGTGGCATCTGCTCTAAATTTAGGGCACACCACAGTCAAGTCAATAGCATGGGTTGATATTGGTTTACCTTTTAATGAGATCCACAACATTAGTAAAAAAGTGGCAGAATAACATGTGGGACCCTTAGTTTGTGAGTAAGGTATCGCTTCTTGAATGCTAACTATCTGGCCCAGCCTCAAAATTAACTTTTAGGCACAGTCTGGATGTACAATTCTCCAGATCCCAGTCCTGCCAAGCCAAAAGGGAGGCAGGATTAGTCAATTTATTAAACTGGTGACAGCTCCTCTGTACGCTGATCTGCACTAGCAGTGGCTCTCAGTAGCTCTTAGCTTTTCCCCAGGGGAGCAACAAGCCAGCATTTAATGTCTACATCCTCCTCTGTCCCGAGGTTTGATAACTGTGGATAACAGTGGAACAACAGTGCCTTAAAACAATCCTACACGTAGGCTAATGATAAGAACTTTAAGCACAGAAGTGATATAGAAATGCTACTGCTGGGGGATTGGGGAGAAATAAATCACTAGATCTTATGTTTCTAATGTATTCTTGAAATGCAACCCATCCTCAAGTCTTGCCTCTGTGAATACCTCAGGGTGCATTGCAGATCTCAGCAGTTTTTGAAAGGAGCTTTTTTGCCTTCTTTGCTGCTAAGGGTACAATTTGCAGAGCCCCATGGAGAATCAGTCATGCCAATTCCCAAAATAATCCCAGCAGGAACTGTCTACCCCCTTGCTTTATGCAGATTTGAACCCTTCTCCCCTGGTGCTACATGGGCACACTGTGAGGGCCAACAGGCCAGTGGTACCTGCTTAGCTCATTGCCAACAAAGCCAAAAGAAAAGTACAAGGGATGTCTGTGACCCCTACACTGATGATGCCTTTCCCTTCTGATGGGATGGCCTCCAGACATACAGGTCTTCTGCTTCCATGCACTAGGGCTCATCTTCTCAATGCAAACACTTCATGATTTACGAGGGCAGAGGCAGAAAGCAAAAACCTTTCCTGCTTGTGTACACAACTAACCATCAGCTTGACTTCTGGCCATGTACAAAGTTTTGCTGTTTTACTGCCCTCGATCAACACAAAATAAAATGTCTACAGAGAAATTGCTATTCATAGCAAAACAGGATTTGCCACCTAAGACTTTCTGTTGGATTAAACAGCCAGTCCATTATTTTCTTCTTCATAGCTATTCCTTGTGCATTTCAACTGCTCTGTTAGACAGCTCTTCAGGGATTAAGGAGTAATGTTTCATTTTTCACTGATCCTTAACAAAATACAGCAAAAGTATCTACAGTATAACAGAAGGGGTGCTGTCATTGTTCCAAGCATATTATATTTTAGACTAGCTGAATAACCTTTTGGGAGCCAGAATGCTGATTCACATATAAAATGTTACATTCTCTTATCCATTAAGCCACATTTATGCAGAAATGCACTCCCTGTTTTGGACTGGGGTTTGCTCATCTGTAAAGAAAGGGACTTTATTCTCAACTGGGGGGTAAGATGAGCTAAGAATCTCATAATATTTTTCTTCCCATTACAGTTGGCTAGGCCATTGAGTACCTCAGTTACATGACCCACAGCATTAGGTAAAGCTATACTGAGTCCCACCCACTCCCTTCCATTGTGTGGCACTAATAGCATGCTAGAACTCCAAATGGAATTATTTTCCTCCCATGGGGCTTTACAGTCTCATCTGGTTTCAGCAGCAAGTATTTCTTAATAAAACGCTGCAGCAGCAGCAGAAGAGAGAGAACTGGGGCAGGGAATGAAAATTACCCAGTAGTTCGGATCACCATCTTCCCTCCTTGATCTGGTTGACCAGGGGGTCACACTACCTTCACTTCCACCTGCTCACAGCCAGGCTGCAGTCCCAGCTTGTGCTACTCCTCTATCAGAGCACTGCTACAAAGGCATAGCTACATCAGCTGTATTTTGAGTACATGTTCAGACTGGACCAAGACCCAAAATCTATTAAAAAAGTTTCAGGTTCTTTCTCACAACCTCTTACTAACGAGCACATTTTTGAGAATTATTTCAATAGGAACAGCCATTCATTCATTAGGCCACTGGTCTTTTGAAAATCTGCTCTGAGTCACTTAGAATCTAATTATCAGTGGTATTTAAATCATCATCATTAAGGGAACCAAAGATGTTTTCTGTAGATTCATTTTTGCCTCCAGATTTGTTTCATCAAGCAAGCAGAAGATGTCAAGATCTCCACAAAAGCAGATCATGGGAAAAAAAACAAGTCTCATACCGAGCTGCAGAACATCAGAAAACACTTAAAGATGTTAAGGCTCGAATAATTATGTAGCAAAAGCTTTTACATAATTTGTGTCACCACACTTAAATCTAAGAAAAATTTCAAGGGCCTCAAATATTTAAGATGCATTTGCCAGTGTGTTGGAACCCAGATAAAACTCACAGGGAAGAGAAGAATAAGTGGTCCAGTCACCAGGCCAAGGCAAACTCCACCAGGGGAAAAAAATTGAAGTCACATATTCAGGTTTTACTGTGCGTTAAACAATCAACAGAGCAGGACACTCTTTGCCTATGCTGCCAGCAGTCTTTCCTTGCATTTCAAAACTAACATCAATTCCTGGTCAGGACAACAAATGGGAAATTTTAGCATTAGCCTCACACTATGGTGTAGGTATTTGGATTTCACAAATGCAGGAGAATTTCCCACTAATGCAGCTTTTGCTGCATTTCATGTCCCAGCAGATGTTGATACTGCTGTAATGAAAGTCAAGATGGGAGCTTTGCCGTTGGATTCGGCAGCGCCGGCCCAAGTCAATTGAACTTCTGCAGGGTTTGAGGCTGTGCATGTCCTGAACTGCCTGGGGAGATAAAAGCCAGCCAGGACCAGCACTGCCACCTCTAATTATCCTGAATAGTACCATTCCATAGGAATCATCCACCCTTTGGCAGCAGGGCCTACAGATCACTTCTGGCTCAACCCAGCCCTTTTCAGTGGCAAATGCTTTCTGTACTCGCTCTCTCCTCGGTAGCAAGACATCCACTCTCACAGACCTTACGAGAACCACTGAATCATTTTCCTTGTCTGGGGCAGGCTTGAAGCCCTTTTTCCCATCAAATCCCCCTGCAAGTGACCTTTTCTGCTCTTTCAACATGAAAGATAAAAGAAACAGAGACTAGAACATGTATAAGAATAGACCCTCAAACCAAAAGTATGTGGGTTTCATTCTGGAGAAATGACACTGAAATTCCATGGTTCTTGTTGTGTACATGTTGTCACCTCAAAAATGCTCTCAAGGTAAAGAGCAAAATAAAAAAGACAGAAAGATCCAGCAATCTGACTCCAGCTGGTGTTACACAGGCACATTTTACTCCAAGGTCAGATTCAGAACTGATAGAAGCTGGAACAAAAGCCTCTGGCTATTGCAGTTATTAAAGTTCAGGGACAAATGCCCATCTTCCTTTGCAAGAAGAGGTGTCCTGCTTTGTTTCCCAGAATTGAGGAAAACCTACTGAAACCCATGCAGAGTCAGAACTTCAGGACATGTGCTCAAAATGGAAACCTTCATTCTCCTCCCATGTCACCAGGGTCTGGCACAAAGCCTGAATCATTAGGGAGACAGATCTTTAAGGAATGAGGGAACAGGTTGGTAAAATAGTTCTTTTACTGCAGAAGATACTGGAACTGAACCTGGCCAGGCCCCTGAACACTGCTCAGCTGCAGTTTTCTCATGGTAATACCAGAGCTCCTACTCAAAGGCAAAAACTCCTCTCTTTATTGCAGTTCTAATCAGCAGGAACATGATCGGTTCCTTTCCCAGCATGAGCTGTCTCTCCCCACATCTGCTGCTTCTCCCAGCCCCCAGTGAAAGAGAGAAAAAAGGAAAAATAGTTTATTAAAGAAAACAAACCCAAAGCTGTGCAACTGCTGTTTTAGCCCCACTGGAGGAGTTTCGTCTAGTTTTACAGGGCCTAACATGTGTTCGATCAAGATCAATTTCTGAGAAGATCTAGATGGAAAACAATCAGGTGTTATCAACAGTATCACTGGAGCAACATCAAAGCCTTGCCTTAGTGCATGAGCCTTGATGCACCCCAGCTGCTCCAAACAGAGCTGAAAGAAAAACTCCAGGATCCGACAGAAGTTGTGAGACACCTTGTAAAGATGGAGAAAATTAGCCAAGCAGGTGCCTGATGTGGAATGCTTCTAGAAACTCCTACCTCAGAACTGAGATATGTAAGAACAGTAAAAGCAAGATTTATTTTTTTTTTTAATTAAGGATGCATTCTGTAAAAAATACTTATCTTAGAACTAAAATATCCTCAAATAAGGATTCTGGAGATGGTTTGTCCCACAGCTGTTTGTAAGGAAGCACTCCACACAGACCCTGCCACCAATCCCTGCTGGACACAGGATTATGCCCATAGCTGGAGCTGATTTAGAAGAAACACAGATCTGCTGTAATGAGGAAACTTGTACAAATTGAAACTGCTCATGAACTAGGACTTCGTGCAGGGGTCACAGGCCCTGCTAATTAGATACAGCCACAATTAACACTACACTGACAGCTGTCAAGTTCTAAGCCTCAGTTTGACAGCAGGGTTGTCCCAGTCACTCTCCCACCTCTGAACAGCCCAGGCTGCCTCACACTTTATGTCACTGTTCTACCTAGAGACAGAGGGGAACAGCAGGGACAATGAGGCATCTGACAGCTCTAAAGCCTCTCTAATGGCTTGGTGGCCAGATGCAGAAAAACATGCAGCTTTTATTTCACGTGCCTCTTCTTGGGCATTTGAAACTTTTGTGTGGAAAAGGTTAAAAATGTGGCTTGACATTCTGCTCATAGCCAAGGAGATCCATCCTAAGTATGGAGGGAGACTTCCAACCAATGCTCAAGGCCCACTTAGCGATAAGACATCCTTTGGAGCTAAGCAACACATCTCACTCTGCCATGTGTCTCCCATCTGAGCAGCTTAGGCTACACAGAAGATTTAATCAGTTCCAGCTGGGACATTTCCTGTCTCCCCACAAGCTGCATTAACCCCTTCTTTCTTTCTTTCTTTCTACTATTCATAGGATCTTAGAATATAGATAGTTCTCCCAAGCATCCCACAAACATTACCTCTTGTTCCTACCATTTTGAATGTTGCAGTATCACTCATGGCTCACACAGCACAGGTTTAACCCTGGCACTGTATAGAGTAGGGCAACTATGTGTCTGATCCAAAATGAAGTGGACTAGAAGAGAATCTTCCCTGCAAATCACTTAACTACTACACATTTCTTCTTAAAGATAGCCCTATTTTTCTGGATTTTTATTCAAGTATGTTTTTTGAATTAGATGTCCCCTTTTTTTCTCTAAGATACATCCCCAGCAACAGAAGTAGACTTAGCTAGAAACTCTACCCTTCACCCACATCTGCTTCACGTTTCTAGGGCCCAGTACTCCAACCATGTTTGCAAGACAGGCCACCAGAGAAGTAGGCATACACTTCCTGTGATAACGAGCCAAAAAACAAAGCAGGGCATAATCACCTCTCTGCTCCCAAGGCACATGTTACAGCTGGCATTCCTGCGAAGCTGGTTCAGTCAAATCACAACAGAGAATTCACAGGACAGGTATCCAAATGGAGCAGTGCATCACCTTTCCCAAAGCCAATATATCTTATGAGCCCATCTGGCTTCAGGACTAATATTAACAAGCTGTGCCACTCACTCTGACCTCCCTATGACCATTAATTCTGTCCTATTCTTACTATCCACTTTTCTCAACATGTATTTGCCAGATCTCCCCCAAGCCGACAGGATATACAAAAGTGGTAATCAACTCCAGGTGAGGTGCCTCCTGCTTCCTAAAGCCTGCCTTGGCTACACTGGTATTTGTCCCAGGGTTTATGCACATACCGAGGCAGCACAAACCCCACGACGCATTCCGACATCTCCGGCGGCTCCACGGCCATGCCGACACCCCAGAGCCTGCAGAGGACCGCATTTTAAAATAAACACAACTTTGCTTACACTGTATCCTGATCTTTCACCAAGGGCTTGGGCTCTGCCCAGGAGGCAGACACACAGACTCAGCTGGGCAGAGAGATGGGCTTGTGGTTGAGGCCCGGGTCTGGGAGTTGACACAGCTGGGACTGGACCCTGTTCCCCTGCCATCTTCCTCCGTGACCTTGGACAAGTTGCTGGTTCCTCTGGGCCTCAGCTTTCTCCTCTTCAAAATGTGATGCAGATCTCTTGGTGCACTTTTCCTGTAGGGACTGACCAGGAATTTAGGTCAAAATAGGACTTCTAAATTGCATTTTAACCACAGCTCCCAACTTTTAAGCTGGCACTAACTAATGCAGATCCTGGCCTAGACATTATAACTTAGATGGATGATGTTTCTCCTAGAAGGGAATCCGACTTGGAGGATAGGACTAGGACAAAATAAATTAATGAATTACGTGGCAAAAAACAATATCCAAGAAATTCAGTAAGTGCAATACCTTTGCACTGAAGTGGGAATACTCATTTATGGCTTGTAGAAGAGGTAAGGACTGTGCAGAAGTGCTGGCTGCATGAAGAGAACCAGGCTTTTGAATAAATAAAGCAGTAACCATCATCCTGGAACACATAACCAGGAGTAAAAACTGTGAGGCAAATGAAGTGCCCACTTCATTCAGCTTTTGCAAGACCTCAGCTGAATAATCATGCCCTGATTTGGACCATTTAGAGAAATTCCAGAGAAGAGTCATGGGAATGGTCTGAAGTTCAGAAATCATGAGCTGCCAAAAAATACTGAGAAACTGAGGTTTCTTTAAAAGAAGAGAAATGGACTGCTGAAAAAAGGGGAAAGAATTAATCCACGGTGGACAGAACAAATAGAAATATGGTTCAGTTACACATAGTCAGAAAAACTTTGGGAGTAAAGGAGTAGTGAAGCACAAGAATGTTTTTCTTGGACAGAACATCCACCATTAAGAGAATTAAGGACAGGTTAAATGAAAATTTCTAAGGAGTGACATAGTTGGGCTTGATCCTGCTCACAATCAGAGGATGCCCTAGAAGAACTGCATCCCTCTCAGCTGCATTTTTTTTTATCATTCATTCATTTCTGAAGAGATTGGTCACCAATGGAGTCCATACCATGGACACATTCATAAAATGGATGCACCCAAAAGTTCTCAGGATTTGAGTTTTCCTCGTCTGGTTCCAGACCCTCAGTTTTGAGGAAGAGTTTCACCACAGCATGTTCAAGATGGATGTTTGATTGTGACATTACACCTTCCAGCCAGTTATTTTTAAATATTTGAAAAAATAGATTTTGCCTTCCAACAGCCTTGGTCAGGAAGATGTATAGGTAATACAAGATGATTTGAGGTATCCATCATATCCACAGGTGTGCCCAGCACCTTTATTTTATAAGGTCACATTAAATGTTTTGCCTTAGTGACCTCATGGTAAAAAAACACTGCAGAAATTGGGTTTCATTCAGAACTGGCTGATCAATGCATAGAAGACACTGATTAGCCATTTTGTAACACCTTTAACAGAGGTTTTCCAGAAAAACAAAATTTTGTTTTTTTCAGAAAAATCTAGGTCCTCTAACACAGAGGCTGGACAATATCATTATGTTACCAACATTGAAAGACTTCAACTCAAAAACCAAAAGGATCCATATATCTGGATCCAAGGAGACAAATCTGAACAAAGAGCTTGAAACTTTTTACAAGGATCGTCATTGATCTGAATATACAAAAACTCTTGCTAGGTTTTAGCGCCTAATAAGTCCCCTAGGCGTGAATTTTGAAGGATAAATACATAAATAACCATAGCCCCATTACTAAATCAGTGAAAGAAGGACATCTCCATAGTTTTAAGCCAGGGAAGTATTTTTCAAGCAGCAAACCCAACCGCTTTTCTCATTCAGCAAGTGGGGGGAAATAGAGAAAAATGTAATTAATTGTGCACTTCTAAGCTGCATGTCCAGTGCCATGGAATAAAACCTTTTAGGCAGGTATGTTTTGGAAGCAGAGAGGAGTGCAAAGGACTGCAAACACTTGAGGCAGGGGTACTTATAAAGAGACAAACCACTCCCCCATGCCTGGGTTAACATAACTGCAGACAATCACTCTAGAGCCTGGAGAAACGGCTGCAAATCTGGTTATTGCTCATATGGAATTTATATTCTTCCTATCAATAATCTCGTTACTACTCTATCCACTCTGACATTTAGACACTCTCACACATTTTAGGAATCTATTGGAGAAATTGCTAGATTGTGCCAGAACAGCAAGTGATCTTTGAGCAAGTGCTGAGAACACATCTGCCTGCACAAGGTGCTTGAAGCAGCAGAGTAAACCCCATGAAAAACCAGCAGGAAAAAGAGCTAGTGTGGAATGTTCCCTCTTCCACCAAGAGTCTTCCACACAAATACTGAGAAATGAGCTCTCACAATTAACAGGCACATTCTCATTGCTGAACAACCACTGCTCTCTCATTGTAACACTCCCAGCTTTCTTCTCTGCTCTAGCCTCATCCATAATATTTAGATTCCCCAAACAGGAGAGAAACCCTCCCTTCATACCCCCTGCAAGGCCCAGCAGCAGCAGGGAAAGCATTTCCTGCATTGTTGCTGTTAAACCTAGACTGCGGCAGAGTCACCTCACAGCACAAGCTCTGCCTCAGCATCTTAACTGGTTTCCACATCAGTTCAGTGACAGACCGCTGTGTTTCTACTGAAATAGGAGAACCAAGAAGACACTTTGACTACATTATTAATGCCACTGCAAAGGTTCTACAAGGAAGCCAGAACAAAACTGAATCACACACTGATGCATCTTGACAGCTGCAACTGTATTAAGTGAGAGCAGTCATATTTGTAAAGCACCAACAAGATGATTTCTAGAGAAATAGCCATTTTAAATTCCAGTAGAGGATTAAGTGCATATCTGAGAAGCAAGCAGAAGATCAGAAACACAATGAAAGCAGCACAAATCCCAGAGTAAACTAAGGAAAAAAGGAGCAAGCACCCCTTTCTCAGGGCATCATAAATAACCACCCCTCTGCTCTGCTGCTTTCCTTTCCCATTTGAAAGAAAAAAACATTTTAAAGTTGCAAAGTACAAACCAAGCCTCCAACTAAAGAGGAGCCTGGGGTGCAAAGATTTGGGTCAGGACTTCTCTCAATACAGAAGTTCAGGCAAGCTTGAACATTTGGGGATCATTTTTATTTATGTGCTTTTTCATTGCCCTGATCTTCAGTTCCCTGGAAGGTGAAGAGAGCAGCAGCTACTTCTGGATCTAACTACATGACTTAGTTCTCAGAAAAATAGGAAAA
>VZUA01036962.1:85075-97498 GCA_013401035.1 Horornis vulcanius
AGCTATGGGAAATGATGCTTACAACCAAATCGTCACCAGCCTTCACTTCAAATGAGACTCAGACAATTAGCCCTTCTTTATTGTGGAATCAAAAAGAAATTTAAAATCAGCTTTAGTGATTCAAGATCCTGTAGAACTGTTTAGGTTTANAATAACAGTTGGAAGTTTAGAAAAAAAAATTTAAAATTGTGGTTTAGACAAGGTCCCAATACAATATTAAGGAAATGAGCACTTGGAGAACAAAGAAAGATGTAGTTTTAAACAATATATTTTTTGTCAAGTGACTGAAGCGGTGGGGGGAAATCAGACACCAGAAGCTGAAATGAGAAGAACAGGGTCAATATTCTGTGCTGAGACATTTCGTGTTTCAACATAGCTGCTCACTTTTTCAAGAGTATTAATCACTTCAAAATTTCAAGCTCAGCTCTAGTAAAAAAACCAATATATCTACACATATAAAATGTAGTCCACTTTCCCAGTTGCTTAACAGAGACTGTCTTTGCCCAGCACAATATTTCATATCTTCAATGTAATATATTTTAAAGATGTCCACAGAGCATCTTACGAAAGGAAGTGAAAGTTTATTGGCACTTGGTTTGTTTTGTCCCTTCTTCTCTGTTATCTGAGAAATGTGCCAGGGCTCTTGTGGCTGCAGTTCTTCAGGATTTCAGCTGAAGCGTCAGCTTTGTTGTCTGCTGTTCCATAGAAGTGCCCTGTTTACTCAGAGGGCAATCCATCCAATCATCATTTGTACCACAGCTGCCTCCCTGTCCCCTTCTTCAACATTCTCATATAACAGAGCAATCTCCTACCTGTCACACAGGACCTTTGCCTGGACTTTATAATGTCCTGTGACAATTTAGGCTGTGTTAGTACAAGAGACTGGAGAGGTAGAGGGGTTATTAAAAAATAACCTGCAAGAGCTAAATATAAACAGAATGCAAGATGGAGAGAAAAGTGCACGTTAAAGATGGCCAGAATGTGAAAATCCTGCTGTGTTAAACCCAGGAAAATAGCAGTTATTTTCCAGAAAAAATGTATGATATCTCTAATTTTTATTCTTTAAGAAACAATGGGTTTTGTCAGAAGGAGGTTTCCAGGTGATAATTTTTGATTGCTGTAGTAAAACTTTTCATTCCATGTTTACCATTTCACTTTTGTTCCCATTTACTCTGCCTTGATAGACACAATCTGGTCTACTGCATTGCATCCCAAATGCAAATACCCTGGCAGTTCTCTGCTATCACTACTTATAGTAGCTCATCCTGCCTTTATGGTGCATCAGGTAGAGGCTGCTTGACTGAAGTCTGAAGGGCCTTCCCTTGCCTCATCTGTTTCTTCAATATTAAAAGCTTTCTTCCCACAACCTGTGTGTGTACAGGATCCCAGCTTTTGCTGTCTACTCATTGTGTTTTCAAATACACATTTGCATGCTTTTGTTAAAAATGCCCCTGATTCTTGAAAGTTGGTCCTCTGAATATATAAAGATACCAGATTAGCCTCCTTGGAGACTCTCTTGCTAACTCACTTTGCATCAGTGCCTCCAAACACTAATCCTGGTGTGCAAGAAGTACACCAGCTGTTACTACTCTGGCCAATACTGTTTTATTGCTCTCTTGTACTCCAGCCTTCCTACCCCAATCAGGTCTTCTCACCATTGGTATCCTGTTTTATATTTTGTTTGCAATCTCCTGAGGGCAAAGACTGTGCTTCAGCTCCATCCAGTTTTTGGTTCCAAGCACTTTGAGAACACAGTTTTTTATTAATAATAACAACAATAAAGTACCATCCTTTCTATGAATAGAATTAAAGCTTAATTTCTCCTCATGCCCTCCATGCCTGTTCTAGCAAGGGAGAGGGTGCACAGTCAAACAGCAGACACTTTGTTACTGTAGTCTGTATCTGAGCATACTTAGAATCTTTTCACAGTGAAAACTGCAAGAAGTTCCATTTATTTCAGCATTAATCACTGTGAACAAGAGTGAAAGAATTTGGCCCCCACTAATGAAAGCCAGCAATGCTCTGCTGTTGGCAAAGTGCAGAGCAATCCTTTCCCAGATCTTCAGAAGGCTAAAATTAAGTAGGATGAACATATAGGTGCCAGTATCTTGATAAACCAGAAAATAGTGAAACTTATTTATAATTTATTCTCATTAAAGCTACCTTAAAATGATGATAATACGTATATGTATATGTATGTGTATGTGTATGTGTATATGTATATGTATATGTATATGTATATGTATATGTATATAAAAACCAAGGAGAGCGTGCCAGGGCACAAGCTAGAATGTTTTGTCCTCATTCACAGTGATTCATATTTTTCTCTATCCAAAATATTTGTTTCTTTACTTAGATGTCAAAGAGGACACCTACTCATATGCCCTTGGTGCTTTCCACATAACTTCAACCATAGAATTAGTATGAAACTCACTGGAGTCTGCTGTTAGGAAAACAAGCAATGGAAAACCTCAGATCTTTTCTTCCCTTCCAGTGGTAACCCAGACTTACAACATCGCACTCAGATCATTTTACCCGTGATAAAAAACAAATGCCAGAACTCTAGAACCCCCAAAGAGATAAAGACCACTGCCAAAGTTATAAATATTACTCGATGTGTTTATATCTAGGCTGTCTGAGCTACTATTTGCTCAGCTACAAAAGCACAGCAACACCATTTTGAGTGTAGTAAAGTTCAAGAAGCTTCATTACAGTCAGTTCCTGAAGAATGAGATTCATTATAAAATTTGGCATTGCACTGATTAGCATCAGACTGCTTCATTGATCTTGTAGATCCTATTATTTCCTCTTTTGCTTCAGTATTACTTTCAAAGGGATACTAGAGTAAGGAGCCCGTGTCCTCTAAACAGCACATAGTAACCAAGGAGGCACTGTTCCCACATTTTCCTCCACAAGACATATCCTGTTTTGTTCCTCTACAGGTAGGCAAATACTGTGAGGTGGTTAGAATAACAAAAAGTCCTGACTCATGATAGTTAAAGACAAGAGGATGGAAAGGAAAGAAGTTGTACCTTTATCATAGTCTTTCAGTAGTTTACAAATTGCAAACCAAGATGTAGTCATGTTTCTTTCCTTAGGTCTGATTCTCTTTTTACCAGGTACATTGGAGTTTGTACAGTTACTTTACTAGGACTACATCAGGCTGCATAATGGAATCTGTAACAAATTAAAAACACATGGCTAATTAGAGGCCAGAATACTACGCAGTATCAATTAACTTGGCGTTTAATTACCATGGTGATTGGAAGGAACTATAAATTGCTAAATATATAATTACTGTATCAGACTTCTGTGCCACAATGGCATCAGAGCATAGACATAATTAGTTTAGACTTTTCCCCAACATTTTACCTGCTTGCAAGATTTAAAGACAGTACTTTGATTCCTGCCGATATTCTGTTATAAATGAGCAAAGACAAATATAATAGTTCAGCTTCTTTTAAGGCTGCTGGGATTTTCCTTCTTTCTGTTCATCATATACAGTGGTTTCATTGCAATTACTCTGAAAAGTATCATTTTGGCAAGACTAGTATCAAGCAGGAAAACTGAATTTTCTGTGGAAAATGTGCTTTCCTTTTCTTTCCCCCAGAAATGTTAGCTATCTTTTGCTGGATGTCAGAATGTTTCAAGCAGGAAACATGAGTACTGATCAGCTGGCTACTTATACACTTAACCAACATATGCGAAATGTGTGAGAGACCAGAATTTTACCTTTTTGACAGGTTTTCTAACATTTTAAAAGGAAATGAAACATTTGACCTTTGAATGATTCCTAACACCTACCCCCTTCAAGCAGATACTGTAGAATAGCTCTAATTGTAACTGCTACTATGAGGTGTAATACATCAAAAATACTCATGATGGTAATTTGAGTTCTGAACAGCTGACTATGATTAAAAGCATAAAATAGGAATAGGCCAGTTGCTGCATGAGATGCGTTCTCATTACTCAATAGCACTGTTTTCTTTGGGGAGAAAACTACAATATCTGATCTTGCCTCTGGATTTAGTTTTCCACAATAAAGTACCTGAAATTAGTAAGATTTTTGTCAGTGCCTGCCACAGAGTTTGGTCTAGGCTTGCCAGTTCAGTTCTGTTGCTGATTATGAAATGCAGCCATATCACTTCAGTTTATCTTAGTAACTTGTGGTGAGATAACATGGGATTAGCAATTGCTAGTATCTAGTCACTAATTAGCTGCTTTCAGTAAACCTGGGAGTCTAGGGATATTTTTGATAAAGCAAGAGCTTCAAAAATGGTACAGAAGGGAAGATAACATCTTTTGTTCTATTGCTACATTCTGGCCATCGCAGACAGCAGCTGAAGAAAAGGAGATGAATCTTCCAGACAAGCAGGGCACGCTAAGATGGTGCATCCAAGTGTGGCTGCCAGAAGAGCACTGCTGAAGGTTGCAGTACTGGCTGACGTGGGCTGCTGTTTGTGGGCGGTGACACAGCAGCAGTGTGATCCAAAACCTTCAAAACTGAATTTATTATTTCACCTTTAGACAGTGTGTCATGGCTCATCTTTATAGGGCAGCTGAGTACAATATCAGGAACTAATTTCTCATCTCTGCCTGGTTCCTAACTGATAAAACCCTGTGGCAGAAAACAGGCGCAGTAGGTCTTATGTACTGGTAATGGCTGTGTTGGTGAGAGATTAAATAAAGAGAGGCAGAGGTCAGAAGCAGATTTACTGGGCAGAGGAGCTGATTGTAGGAACCGTAATCCTCTCTTCTCCCATTAACATCAGCAGGTGTTTGCTCTGGGTCATGGGATGTGGGAGTGTTTACATAATTATGCTGTCTCCCTTCCAGATCTTGAATGCATCCATCCCTGGAAGGCATCCCTTTTCTCAAAAGTGTTTATTCAGTCATTTGGAGGACATTGTAGCTGGAATTGCAGGCAGAGGAGTGACATACAACATCTGCACAAGTTCTGGACAAGTACATCTCCACTATATCAGCTAAAGCAGAGTAGTTTAAGATGAACCTTTTTAGATGAACCTTTTAAGAACAGGGACAAAGGAAAACAAATTCACATCACAAAGAAAGCAGAAGACATTATTAAAACAGCGGTAACATGGAATACATCTGTCTGTTTGCTTTTAGCTTCTATGGGTATTGCTGACATTGCAGTTACATTTTAAATCTAAACAAGATGGGGATATCGATAATGTTTAACATGCCTGCTTTACCTGGGCATGCAGCTCTTTCAGAGCAGGGCACACTCACTTGCAGGAACATCAGCCTCTGCTTTGCAGATCACAAATACTCTGCCAAAAGAGCAAGCAGTAAGTAACTGATTGTGGCAAAATGAAATGAAGCCACTGTTGTCCTCGGCTATCAGCCTCTCTACTGGAGGAACATCCAGGATAGGGAAGGGGCCACTGTTAAAACAGTATTTCCCAGAGCAGAGAAGAAGCAGAGACGCAAAATGGTTTTCCTAAATGGGATAAGGGCCCTGCTACTGCTTTCTGGCTAGTCTATGGATGAAGAAATCAGGATTCATTTCAGTCTATAAAGTGTGCAAAAAGTGTCTGCCAGGGTTTAATTTTGAAACATTTTCAAAAGCACAAGAGCTTGTAAGAGAAGCAGCAATGCAGGGGGAAGGAGGTGGGGAGTAAGTGGGTGGAATGCAGAGAAAGTGGGAAAGAAATGGGACAGGCTGTGTTGCCAGGACTATGGCTTGATCTTGGGTGGAGAGTTGATGAACCTAGGCCTCTGAAAAAAAACCCTAATTGTCTTTCCACAAAAGTTGAAGCATGGGCAAAGCACCTCCAACAGCCTCCCGGGAAAAAGGCAGCCCGTTGCCAGCCAGATTTTCTGTCACCTCGTGGCAGGTGACCTCTCCCCGGAGCAGCGGACACCGGCCGTCCGCAGCGCTGGGGCGGCAAGGTTCGGGTGGCGGCGGGCATCTCCCGGTCGCTGTCCAGGGAGCGCAGAGGCGGCAGAGGGAGGCGACTGGGAGCTGACAGCAGGGCAGCCGCGGGGGCTCGGCCGGACAGTTCCCAGATGAGGGCCACGGACACCAGCGGGGTCACGGAATTTAGCTGCGGGGCCGCGGGACGTGCGGAGTCCCGGGCCGTCGGTGGTGCCTGAGCCCGAGGGGCGCGGGGTCCCGGTCAGGGCAGGAGCCGGGCCGGAGCCCGGGGCACCATCCCCGCCCCGCGGGGGCCGAGGCGCGGGGGAGGGAAGGAGGGCGGAGGGCGGCGGGGAGTCGGGCGCGGGACGGGGCTCTCAGGGAGGGAGGGAGGCTGGCGGCGGCAGCGCTGCCCCGGGGGCCGGGGCGGGCGGCGCTCAGGTGAAGGAAGGGCCGCCCGCCCGNGAGCGGCCGCGGGCGCTGAGCGGGGCTGCCCGGGGCGGCATGCGGAGCCGCCGAGGATGAGCAGCCAGCGCCGCACGGCCAAGGCGCAGCTCCGGAGGTCGCTGAGCGAGCAGCTGCGGGACTCCACCGCCAAAGCCTGGGACTTGCTGTGGAGGAATGTCCGGGAGCGGCGGCTCGCAGGTCAGTGCCCGCCGCGCCGCGGCCGCCGCTGCCTGCCCGAGGGGCGCCCCGGGGGACGTCCCGGTCCCGGCGGCGCGGAGGGGTCCCGCTGCAGGGGGACATCGCGGGGGAAACCATCTCCGCTGCAGCCGCCGGAGCGAGGAGACCCCGCGGCTTCGGCGCGGGTGGGACGGGGTGCTGCGGGCAGGAACGCGATCGGCAGCGCCCGGGCGGGTCGGGCTGCGCAGGAGCCGGGTGCAGGCAGGTCGCACCTCTCAGCCCGTACAGCACCTGCCCGGGTGCCGGCAGCGCGGGGGTGTTCACACACGCAGTCGGGCCCGGGGCTAAGCCTCCCCGTCGCTTCGTGTCGCAGGCACCTTCTGAGCATCTCCGAAACGGAGAGGGTTGGCTTTGCCTCCGGGAAGCAGGCTCACCTGCTTCCTTGACCAGTTTTCTAAGTCTGACCAACCAGGTTGGTTCCTCAGGGTTTGCATGTGAGAAGTACCAGAACTCCCAAAGAAAAATGCTATGTTTCATTTCAGGTGCTTCTATAGCTTCAGGTCACCTACCTGCTCTGGAAAGCCGGCCTCCTGCAGCTTTTCCATCCCCAGCTGGGGACTAGAAGGACACAGAGCAGGGCAGGTGCTCCAGGAGGTCGGGTCTCGTTTAGAGCACTGCTATTACGCACACAAGCATCCAATGTGTATTTGTAAAATACTCTGTGAATTAGAAGATCTAGAGGGTACATGCAAGTGCAAGGTAGAGTTATTAGACTAGAAAACAATACATCAAGATTTATGAGCAGGATCATGTATAATGAAGTCTAATTTGTAAAGATGGATTCTTCTGTCACATCCTACAGCATTGTTAGGAGTTTGGTGACCTTGCCTAGGGCACTGTGACATGCTGGTATTGTATAAGAGGTAAATGATGCAGGTTTTCAGACTATGTCTACAGCACATTAGTTCTTATGTACATACAATTAAATAGATAAAAATGCATGGTAGTTTTTTTAAAAAATAATCTAAACTGGGTAGCTTTAATAATGAATTACTAAAATGACTAATTTCGTAATATTATGTTAAACGAAATACTAAGCTTTTAATGCTTTAATTTACTTTTAGTTCCCTTATTCCTATATTGATAGCAGATGCCAGCAGACATTCAGCAAGGATACTGTTGGCTATTTTTTTCTTTTTTGGTCAAAGACAACTATTGCTTGATTGAGCAAAGAACCTGGGCAGGCTGCCATGGTACTGTAGCCAACTTCTTAAAGCAACTGGGTATTAAAATTGATGGAGTCAAAACTTTCTATTTAAGGTGGGTAGAATACTAATGTCCTGGGTTTATGCACTGCCATAATTTAAGTGCTATTCATAATACTCTGGTGAGATGCTGATGCACTTTCCCTTTAATTAAATTACTTATCTGACAACATAATGAAATGTGTACAAATATCTGTTGATGCCAGATTGTTCTCTTGTTCTGTTGCTTTTTTGTCTCTGGCATTTTTTTCCTTGTTTTTTTAGTTGTATGTCGTGCTGACCTGCATAGCTGCCCTGTATATTCCTTGGCTTCTTGTTCCAGCTTTTCTTAATGAGAAGGCAGGAAATCTAAGCTGATCTAAACGTGTCAGCTATTTACTGGTTGCCAGCCCAGTTTCTTCATCGCAATAGATCTGATCCCAGTCAGGTAGATAGACAGTTGTACAAGTTCCGTCTTTTTCAAAGTTGGCATTGTAGTTCAGCTCTGACTGGCCCTCGGAGCAGCAGCGTAACTGGTAACTCAAGTCAAAAAGCAATGGTCGAAACAAAATGCAGTTTTAACCATCAGTGTGCTGTAATATTCCAACCATCAGGCCAAATAAAAACCTGTGATTAAATCCTCGCTGTGATGGCAGCCTGTCAGGCACTTACATAATTACTCTTTTGGTCTGCTTTAGTCTTTTATCTGTTTGTTAAGGATCAGGACACCAGTTGTCCAAGATACACCTGTAAAGAAAGCAAGCACATTTTTATAATTCATAAAAATGATATAATTGTTAGGGTTGGAGAGGTGTTGGGAATTCTCCAGTCTAGTCTTCAGCTCAGAGCTGGATCAGCACTGGGAGCAGAGCAGGTTACTCCAGGCTTTCTCCAGTGCTCCTTGGGAAGAGTTTCTGCCCTGATGTCTGGTGCTGGAGCAGAGGGCAGCAGGACACTTTTGGGCAGCAGGGTATGAGCTGGAGAAAGGAGCTGAATCCTGGCTAGAGCAAGGAAAGACCTGAACTTTGATTCAGCTGCTCCCAAATAGGCAGAGAGCATGGCTGGGTTGCTGTGGAAAGTAGGTTGTGCATAAAAAGACTTCTACAGTGTGCTCCTTCCTTCCCTCCCTCACTCTTTACAACAGGGATGATGAGCAGCAGCCTGGCTCCTGGCATGCTCCTGGACAGGGCTGCTCCGTACTGTCTCTTGTTCAGGACAGATCCGTGGTGCCCTGCAGCTCTTAGTCATTTCTTCTGATTCACTGACTGGGATTTGTTTTTTAAACAATGGGTGTATCCTCTACAGTGCCAAAAATTGCACCCTTGGGGTTTTTTTTGTGCTTTTTGTAACTTTTTTTTAATGCTGTTTCTACTATGCTTATGGTTTAATTTGGAATTCGCAAACTGAATGGGGAATGTTCCAGAATTTTAACTCTCTGTGGGGACCTATTCCCCTGAAAAGTTATATAAAATACTCTTGGTTTAATGTAATCCTGAACCACTTTGTCATTATTGAGAACCATTGTTTAAGGAATTGACTTAGGTATTTAACAGATCCTCCAACAGTGATCACCTAAGGTAATTCTGAGATCCCTGCTCAAATCATGACCACCTGTTACAGTAAAACACAACAAGTTGCGGTTCTTAGATTCCTTATGTGGAAGGGGAAAGTGACATCTTCTATCTGGCATTCTTTCAGTTACTATACACTAAAGTAAAATTAAATTAAAAATTAGTTTTAAATTCAGTACTTTGAAGTCAGGAAACACCAGAGATAAGGACCCCTGTTGCTGTATTGCACAGCCCCCCTCATAGGGTAGGGCTGTCGTGACTGACATGACTGACGTGATTGATTGACATGATCACCTCACCCTTTTTGTTGCTCAGAATTTTTCAGCCTCATTTACTGCAGGAAGTGATGATCCCCATTGCTGAATCTCTTCACTTAGAACCTGCTGTACTGCAGCTTTCTAAAATACTGGACTAAGCACAGAGTTATAAATTCCCTCAGGTGCTTATGAGCCTGGAACTTAGGAGCACTGTCTTGTGTATGTCATACCATTAATGTTTTAGTTGCTCCTAGAAGCTGCAGTGTTATATAGTTTCCATTTTACAGATAGAAACAAGAGGCAATATGAGGCTGAACCCCAGGAATATCAGCTTTTGAGTGTTAGACCTTGAATTATCTACTTTAGTATTGAAATTATGACTCTCAGTAGCTGCTGTTGCACAACATTTTGTGCAAGTCAGCATTTGGGGTCGAACTGTACTGCACCCAGGGAATGAATAGCTTGCAGTTTCTGTGGTCTGGTCACATTTTGTTTCAAGTGACTTGGTGTAAAATAGAAAAGAATGGAAAGTGCTGTGCTACAGGGGCACCATTTACTTGTCATAGTCTCAGAAACCTGGGGTTTTTTCTGGCTCTTACCTGCAAGAGCTTCAGCAGGGCTGATACATGACCATTGCCCATCATCAGATGGGATCCTTGGAGACTGCATGGGCAGATGAAGATGAGACTTTGTCTTAGTGCCTAGTGGAAAGAGGGCCAAGTTAGAATTAAGCAGGTGACTTCAATTCTAAGACTTACTAAAGTTTGCAAAATTAATTTTGTTACCCTAGCATTCTTCTGATAAAAGAAAGCTTTTCCTCTAGTTTCTGAAGTTTAGCTTTTAGCTGTTATTTAGCAAACTACACAGATTGCTGCCAGGATTTCTGCTCTGTAAGGCTGCCTCCACTGTGTCTGTGGCACAGATACACCCTCAGTCTTTTTGACAAATCTCTTCTCACCTGAGCTTCATGTCCCACAATCCTTTGTATGCTCTGTGTTCTCAAAGAGATTAAATCCCTACTTGATCTCCTCTAGCTTATCTGGTACAATTCCTCTTATCTATCCATTGACATCCTCTCTACTGCCTGCTATGACAGCCCTATTATACAGGACACCCTTGAGCACTGTCCCAACTCATACTCAGCTACAGAGCTCTCCAGAAGCAACTGCCTGGGGTGGTTTTGGGGAGCAGTTTCAGATGCTCCTACTCTTTTTTTGGCTTGGCTGTGCTTTTGGCTAAAAGGAATTTGGGGTCAAGTCTTCCACCATGCCTCCAGTGGTTTGCTCAGACTGACATTTCGAACTCTTTTAACTTGTCCAATTTTGGACAGATTTTTCAGGCACGACTGCTAAACTGACACTTGAACATCCCCTATGAGGTTGCAGGGTTTTGTTTGAAAGGATGAAGCACTTAATGTCCCAAATCAAGTAGAACAAAAATGTATGATGGGACAACATACCATGGACTATTTTTTTCTTAGAAATCGATTACCTGAAGCTCCAAAACTGAAACAGGAATGAGGCAGGCTTGTAAATAAAAAAATCTCAGTCTAAGAAGCCAAAATTTAGACCTTTAAATGGAAAGTTTTAGAAGTTCTACTCTTAGATGTCCTTAACTGTTCAGGAGAACTTATAAATTGATTAACAGCCACAAGTGTCTCTTCAAATGTGACCAAAATGCATTTATATCAGAGATGAAATTAACATTATCTTATGTAGGTACAAAATGGAGAATAATTTGTCCAGCAGAAAGTAATGGCCACATTCAGCATGTGGCAAAGATGACAAGGCAATGCACCCGCTCCTCTCAAAAGTAATTTGTGGTTGGTTCGTGGGTTATTGGGGGGTTTTTTGGGTGAAAATGAACAAGCCTAAGTTTGTAATTGCACCTCTGACAGCATGGTGCTCCTTGGCACCTGCTGATCTGTTGATCCTGGGGAATACAGAAATGAAAAGTGGGTCTTAAAAAAACTAAAACTAGTGGTCACAACCAGAACTATGTGAATTTTAGCAGTTTTCTGTCATGCCTATATGGAGACAAGAGCAGCTATGTTTCTGCAGCCTAATTAAAGAACCATCAAATCTATAGCTTTCTCTTAGTTTTTAGTTTTCATTTTAAATGAAACATTTTCAAGAACTTGTTTTTGAAGTTTTTTACTCTGCAAAGCTGAAATTTATTTTGGGGTGAAGTCACTGGAAACCCCAAAGACAAAACGTGTATCAGGCTCCCAGCTCCTCCGAGAACCCCTGAGCAAAGCAGGTGTCCCAGTATGGGACCAACCTTGAGTCTGCTGCATCCTGGTATTACTGAAATTTATTCTCAGTTAAGACCTTTGTGCAAATGTAGCAGATTAATCTACTTTAAAGCCATTCATGAAACGAGTGGATTTCTTTTATAAAATAATTTTGCAAGACCCGTTTTCGTTAAGGAGTGTGGGAGATGGCTATGTGAAAAATGCAGTATTTGGTGGGCATACTTTTATGTTCTATTTTAAAATCATGCACATAACACTTTTAGAAAGCAAAGTAGAGATGTTGCAGTCTGTCCCCATCAGTGCACTGGAGAGTACAAGATACTGATTCTCATGTATTTTGATAAGATGTATATGTGTAAATTCCTCCCTAACCCAGCCCCATCAATGGGAAAAGACTGTCCTTTGTCAAGGAGAAAAGTTATGAAAGACATTCTTTATTCATGATGGAGTGCTTTAGGGAAGAAAGAAAGTGACTTATGAGTGATTCATTTGGCCAGGCATGCCAGGAAATTTTCTGCTCTCAGTCCTAAAGAAAATGTAATAGCCAAAAAAGTAGTCATTGATCTCATAAATTAAATTAAATTGTGCTGTA
>VZUA01036966.1:0-11264 GCA_013401035.1 Horornis vulcanius
CAGAAATGCTCCTCTTTCAAACTTCATTGTTGTTTTCCTTCCTTCTCCTCCTGTGCGGAGAGCTGGTGGTTGCAGATGCTGTGTATTTTAAGTACTGGCAGGTGCAATCATAGAAGCGGGCATTGGCGCCGCTGCAGCAGGAAGTTGAACGTCTTGTTGGTCACAAGATGGCGGCGGCGGAAGTACGGAGCATTGTTTACGGAAGTGCACGTGCGTTGCCATGGCGACGGTTAGCCGCTTCCCTGGCGCCGAGCGATCCCTGTTCCCCCGCGCCCTCCTCCTGCCTCTGGCTCCTCCCTGCCGCACTCTGAGAGCTGGCTGGAGCCCCCGCCGTGTTTTGTGGCTTTAAAATGGGTTGTAGAACCGCCGGGGTGGCTTTGCTCGCTTCTGGCGGCGTCGCTCCGCTTGATTCGCGCGGGGGAGCTGCCTTGCCCGCCACNGGGTCCACCCGGTCCAAGCTGTGCTGCCTGCCGGCGGGGCTTTACCGTCCGTCTGGCTTATCGTGCTTGGACCGTTCATTCCCTGCTGCGCGGTGTCGGAGGTCTGCGTTGTTCGCGGCAGTGCCTGCGCTGTTTGCGTAACTGGGGTGGTATGAGCAGCTGCCGGCTGCGCAGGTAACGTACGTTGCGAAATTTGCGTGATAGCCGCTTTTTGCGTACGGCTCGATTCCGTACTGCTCCCCCGTAAATCCTGGGCTTCCCTGTCTCGGGGCAAAGCCTCCGCAAGGTCAGGAATTGCCTTAACAGCTGGGTTTGTCCCCACCTCATGCTGCGCAACCGTCAGCGCTCTTTCAGGTGGCAGTGACGCTGCGGACACTGACGGGACAGGGGCACAGACTGTCCCCACTTCCTGCACTTCCTCCGCTTTCTGTCGTGCGGACTCAGTGTTGCTGAAGCGGTTTTGGGCTTATGTCTTTTTGAAACTGCTTCATATATTACCCCGCATACAGGGAGAAGCTTCGCAGCCGTGGTGTTTCTAAGCGTGGCTTGACAAGTCTTACACTGAGAGAGTCCCACAGAAATGGATGAAAAAGCAGTTCTACATCTGCTTTCGGGAACTGTTCTTGTACCCAGCTCAGGAGGTCTCTGATTGATCTCTTGAGACAGAGGTAGGATGATTTTTTTGTCATGGACTCTAGCCTATCCAGGCCGCCTTTTTGTGTTTTGGACAGTGGGTTTCCCATTTTTATACCGGATTACCTCTGGAGGAGTATTTAAAAAAGAGTTCCTACCTGAGTTTACCATCAGCTTCTTTCACTCAGTCTCCGGTGTTCCCGTAGCTGACCTGCAGACACGAGTTCCTGGATCCAAGCTGGTTTTTTCCCTGGGTATTCCTTCTTCCCCACTTTCTGCTGCTTCTTCCCAGCTTTCCGCTGTTTTCTTCCTTCATAGGGGTCCTGACCTGGCACTAGCAGGTGTGGTGTTTTTCCTCATGCGATGGGCACCACTTGTGACAGTTTTTGGCCTCTTTTTTCCTTGCTAAGGTCAGGATGAATAACACAGGAAACAAAGATGTCGAGTTCGGACTTGGAATGTCTATTATATCTGATTTATTTACAGTATTTACAGGCTCACACACTGTGAGCTCCGACTGGCAAGCCAGGGAAATGAAGTAAAATTGAGAGCTTCTAACTCTTTCCAAGGTCTTTTAAGCAATAATTACCCAATACCAAGTATTATTTATGGTTTTGACCCAATAATGGACAACCAGGGCCCACACTGTGGATCTTTTTCACCCAATTACAGAAAACTACCTAAACCCATGAAGAAGAAGGAATGACAAAGGCAACACCCAAAATTCTCCATCTTGATTCATATGTATTACTATATATACTAAAATCTTAACTCTAAATTTTTAGCATTCTGACATTACTGGTCTTACCACTGCGACCTTCAGGTAGCTGATCCTGCAGTAAACTGATGTGGGAACTTGCCTGAAGGAATGCTGTTAATGTAATGGCTTTTCTTCTCTGATTGTCCTTGCCTTTTAATGTGAATCTCTTTTTGCATTTCAACACCTCTCTTTAAGTGCGCCAGCTAACATCAGTGTTTTGTGCTTTCTGGTACATGCAGCATTTAGAACTATTGGTATGGAATAAACAGCCATTTTGGAGTGACTGCTCAGTACTCTGCATGGCAATTGGCCAACTGGCAGTTCTTGTGGGCAGAGTTTTGATGGCAGGTTGCCATTATTTCCAAACTTTTTTCCCCTGTTAGGGCAATATACAGTCTTTCACAGTGGTTTTTCAGGAGAAGTTGTTCTTTAGAGGCCAGTTATCACAGGAGGTCTGTCCTTGGCTGAATCAACTCCTACCCCTGTAAATTGATCACAGTTTAGGTAGAATCACTGACCTAAATACAAGAGGCTAAACCTGGTTCATTCTTCTGATAAAGTGAGAATCTGGCTTTATTTTCTTCTTTGCTTTACCTGTTAACATAGGATCATAGAATTGTTTAGGCTGGAAAAGTCCAACCTTGAGTCCAGCCATTAACCCAGCACTGCCAAGTTCACCACTAAACCATGTCCCTGAGTGCCACATCTACGCATTTTTTTTAACTAAGTCCAGGGATGGTGACTTCACTTCCCTGTTTTACTGCTTGACAAACCTTTCCATGAAATAAGTTTTCTTAATATCCAATCTAAACCTTCCCTGGCACATCTTGAGGCCATTTTTTTGTTACTTGGTAGAAGAGACCAACCCCACCACCCTTGGCTACAATCTCCTTTCAGGTAGAGTGATGAGGTCCCCTTGAGCCTCCTTTTCTCCAGGTTAAACAACCCCAGCACCCTCAGCTGCTCCTCACAGCACTTGTGCTCTTGATCCACTCCTTGTGTATCTTGGATATCTAGATATGTCTAGGTAGACATGGTGCTTGGTATTTGATCCTCATTTATTTTAGTGATGGATATCCACTATGGAAGTTCAGTTGGAAACTGTGCTTCAGCTCCTGCAAGCAACCTGAAACACCTTTAAGAAAGAATGGCTGGAGGTATGAATGGCAGCTGCTGTTTTCCTCTGCAGATCTGGGGCATGGCCAGAGAAAATATCATCTGCTGAGCTAAGGAAGAGCAGCACAGTGTGACTTTTTAATAGTCTGTGACCGGACACACACAGTTCCTATGTTATCTCTGGTTTGAACTTGAAAACTCTGTCTCTAAATCAAAGGTCTAGACTAGACCACCTTACAACATCAGCTACCGAGAGTCAAGGAAGCGAAGAAATACAAATGCTTCCCTTGCCAGTGCCTGTCCCAGTCAGCCTCTTGCTGCATGTCTGGAGAATCTTTGGATATATATGGAAAGCAAGAAGTATTTTACTTTTGAGAGCAAAGACAAATCCTCACTCAAAGGGAAATGAATGAGATGTAGAACAGAAAAATAATTGAAGTGGTTTTGGCAACTGTTCTACAATGTGAAGGTCAACTAATTTAAAAAAAAGCCAAGGTAGCAAATGGATGTTAACAAGTTGTTGAAATACTCTTGCTTTCTAGGTACTAAATCCAAAGCTTGGTTCTTGACATTTTTTTCTAGCTTGTGATACAAGAAGATGGAAAGGTGCAAATAAATGCTGCTTTATGTGACTGGTAGACATCATCTCTGGGGAAAGCTTCATTCAGTTGTGGGTTACTGTAACAGTATGCTAACTGCTTCAGGGACTAAAAAAGTGAGAAGAGAGCGATCAGAAACAAATACACAGTTGCTTGTCCTAGACTGTGTGCTACAGCACAATTCAGAGAACTTTGTGTTTTGAACCTGTTCCTTTAAGATATAAAGCTTGAGACTGGGAAAGAATCAGGCTTCTCCTGGCCTAGGTCTGTGCACGTTGGAGAGACAGGGTGAAGAAAAGCACTATCAGGCTGGCAAACAGCTGTAGAGTTTTAGTGCTAGCCTTTGCCTAGAAAGGAACGTTCAGAGACAAGAGAGTGTGAGGGGAGAAAGCACAGTGCAGAAGAGACCGTGGAACTGGGATGGGGATCCTGAGACTCAGCTGGGGTTGAGCTGGCATCAGTCGTTGTGTGAAGGCAGCTGGCCAGGACCGTTCCCGGCTAGGTTTGAATTCTGAGGTAACAATGTTAGGGGTTTATGCCATGGCCGGGCGGGAAGGGGTTTAGGGGGAGTTAAGTTGCTGACTCTTCTGAGAACAGCACGCAGCTGCAACACAAGAGCACGCCAGACACAAAGCGCCCCGGGGTCGGCAATACTCGGCACTTTCATCCCCACCGACCTTGTCGTGCGTAGGATGTTTCCGATACGGGATTAAATGTCCGCGGCTCAGGTCAGTGTAACCTGCAGCGTGTGGCGGCGGGGGCTGGGCCGAGGAGAGGGGAGCGCAGCCTCGGTGGCGGAGAGGACACACCCCCGGGTGCTGATTCTTTTTCCGCAAGGATCTACCACGCTGTTTCCATACGGTTCGCTACCAGTGATTTTCCTTCTCGGCGCGGCATCCCAGGCTGTCCGCACCGTCCCCGCACCCTCTGCCCCGCCTGGCCCCCGAGCGGCAGCACTGCCGGCGAGAGGAACGCGTCTGGCGCTAAGGAACCACAGAATCCGTTCGGTTGGAAAAGACCTCCGGGATCATCGAGTCCAACCTGCGGCCGAATACCAAGCGTGTCAACCAGATCATGACACTGAGTGCCACGCCCACTCTTTCTTTAAACACCTCCAGGGACGGTGACTCCACCGCCTCCCTGGGCAGCACATTCCGGTGTCTAATCGCCCTTTCCGTGAAGACGTTCCTCCTGAAGTCCAGCCTAACGCGGCTCCCGGGGAGGGGAGATCCCGCGCACGCGGCGGCTCCAGGTCCTCAGGCACCACACACGCCGGCCCCTTTGACGCCGCCACCCGCCTTCCGCTCCAGCCAATGGCAGGGGCGGGCGTGGCACCGCCCGGGGCCGCGGGGCCAATGGCAGCGGGCAGGGGGCGGAGCGCCGCCGGCTATAGGCGGGGGCGGCGGCGGCGGTGAAGGTGACGGGGGCGTCGGCGGGAACATGGCGGCGGCAGCGGGGGCGATGCTGAGCGGTCGGCGCCCGGCAGCGGGGCTGCTGCGGGTGAGATGACCCCGGGCCCAGCTTTCCCTTCTCCTTCCCTGCGCGGCCCCGGCCCCGCCGCCGGGCTCGGAAAGGCTCGGCCAAGGTCACACCGCCCCTGCGGCGGGGCGGCTGCGCCCCCTCCCTTCACCCCTGCGCAAACCCCCGTCCCGGGAGGCAGCCGAACGGAGGGAGCGGGTCCCGGGCCGGGTTGGGGGGTGAAGGGTGAAGCCACTGGTGGGTGAAGGTCGGCCTCTCCCGCCCCGGGCCCCGAACTAAGCCCGGCGGGACCTTTATCTGCGATCGTGAGCGTGGCTTTTTCCACTGTCAGCGCCGGGAAAGCCGCGGCTGCCGAGCCCCGTTCAGTACCCACTGCAGCGTAGGGATGTTCCAGCCGGAACGCGGCCGGCGATCCGGTTGGATTATTCTAATTAAGCAGTGTAAAGATACGAAGTTGCACCTGTAGGTGTTGTTTCTCAGCTGGGCGGTAGGATGCTGCTGCCCTCAAAGCTTGTGTGCCTGGCAGCGCTGTTGGCACTGTTGGAAGCAGGAGCTGGCTGCGCCTGGGACGCTGGGATCCGACACGGCGGTAGGGGGCTGTGCTGGGAAGAAAAGGAGGGCAGGTGGATCTCATCCGAATTGCCATATGCAAAGCTGAAGGTTGCATTTTAGCAGCTGTGGAAGTGGGGCCCTCCTTCCTTCCTTCACGACGGAGTATGAACACTCCTAGCAGACGCCAGTTGCGCTTAGTAAACAGTTGTCTGGTTTATCCAGTTTAAATTTCAGCCCTTGTGCAGTAAGGGCATTTTTTTTTTTTTTTGTATGTATTTATTTTGTTAGGTGGGGGTTTTTGTTTGGCCTGGTTTAACTTTGGTTTTTTGACACTAACCCTTGAAAGCACTGCTGTTAAAGCCCTGTAAGGGACATAATTATTTTTCAGGGAAGGTTTAATTTGAAACTTCCTGCTGGGTATTATAACCTGAGCTGGGGAGAAAAACAGACAAACAAAAATCCCCAAACCCCTAAACAAAATAAAAATCAAGCAACTAATTCAAAAGAGTAAAAATAATCAGGCTTTTGTTTGTTGAAGGTTGGCAAAAGAAGAGGAGAAACAGACAAGATTCTCGCTTGGCAGACACAGCCAGAAGGCATTTTCTAATTTATAAAAATGATGGTGTTCTTTTGGTATCATTAAGCAGTTGTGTTTAATTAGTATTCTTTGGCTCTAATTCAGTAATGGCCAGAAGTTTCCAGTGTGCTGAAATCGTGAAATTGTCAGAGGAAATCACTAAAGAAAGTGGTTTAAATCACTAATGGAAAGATCATTCTTGATATATGAAACAGTACCTACAGATGTAAATTTGTATCTTTACACTGCTTGTGAAGCTACTGGCTGGTGAATTAGACTGCTCTCATTAGATAATCCCATTTTATTTTACTATTCTGTTTTGGTATGATGTTCTGAATTAGTTATCTTCATTTTTGTTCATGAAACACCAAGGGAATGGAAGCTGTAGGTGCAAACTGCCGCTGTTTAAAAAGCAGTGGAGTTAATGATAGGAATGAATGAACCAAAGTCCAGGGAGGCAGACAGAGGGACTAGTAAACTTTTCCAAGATAACACCACTCACCCCTGGCTTAGACATATGCTATAGTGTGCATAACAGACTTGGACAAAATGAATTGCATGTTGTTTTTGAAGAAGTGCTTGTTTATTTTTCAGAAAACATTTTATCACAGATGTTATGGTGAGACTGTTCTAGACTACACTTCTTTTAAAAGGCATGTTATGATTTTTCTTTTTTTCTCCAGTGTTTCTTAGATATTTTTGAAATAATAGCTTCTATGAAAATGGGCACATTACTGAAACATCATGGCATTGGCTTTCTTGATATCAGATTCTGAGGGCTTTCTTATTTTCAGGCTCTGAAGTACACAAGCCGTGGCTATGCATCGCAGCGGACCTTAAATGTAAGTATAAGGCACCATCTGACTAATAAATTGCTATTTTAGATTTGTTTGTTAATCACATTTTTAAGGAAATAATCCTCAAAAAACTGCCTTAAAGACAATGTCACTTGTGCTCAAGCCACATTTTACTGCAAAATCTGAAATAACAGTCAGATTGCCATTTTTATTTTGAATTGCTAAGTGTGGGACAAAATTAGAAGTGTGTCAGCTGTTGTAAGCTTCATGTAACTATCAACCCAGAATGGGAAAAGATAGCTGATATCAACTGATCCCTTTGGAATTATTTGTGTTATCCTGCAACTTGCTGTGACAACATAAAAGATGAAGACAAGTGTGTTACTATCAGTGAAGTCAATCATGATGAAAAGATTACAGTAATAGACAGCCCTTCTTAGTTTTAAACAAGTATCATTTGTCTTTATTTTTTTTTTCCTAGTGTTTTCTTTCTTTTCCTGTCTAAATAAAAGAAACCCTCATGACCAGGTCCTGTAAAGCTTTGTGGTTAATTTTCACCGAAACCAATACAGCTGGAAGCAGTCATTGCTGCTTCTTGACAGCTGTCAGGGGCAGCCAGAGGTCTGACATGTCCATCTTTTTGGTGCCAGATTCTCATGCTGCTGTCACAGGATTGTCAGGTGCACACGTGGATGTAGCACTAAAGCTAAGAGGCAAAATAAGAATAAATTGTTCTTCTACTAGCATAGGACTGAATGTCATACCATGTCTTAAACTGCTGTTTACACATTCTGCTGACATCTGGGCTTTTGAATGTATCCAGGGGTGGAGACTTCACAACCACGCTGTGTAACCTGTGCCAGAATTCAGTCACACTCCCAGTGATGTTTCCTGATGTTCAGTGGGAGCTCCTTTGTGTCAATTTGTGCCCACTGATCCTGTCACTGGGCACCACTGAAAAGAGTTTGGATTCACCTTCTTTGCACCCTTCCTTCCAGTATTACTATTCATGGTGAGGTGCCGCTGTTAAAGTTCTCTGTGGCATTACAACCCTCTGGTGTATCAGGCTCCTCCCAGCAAGCCTGCTGAGGGTGCACTGCAGCATCATCCAGTTCATTAAAGAAGATGCTACACAGGACTGGACCCAGTGGGGTGCATTACTGGTAACTGGCCTCCAACCAGCCTTTCACCTCACTGTCTGCTTGTCTAGCCCATGCTTCATTATCTTCTGTATGAGGATCTTCTGGGAGACAGTGCTGAAAGCCTCACTGTAGTCCAGGTAGACAATGTCTGCTCTCCCCTCCTCTACCAAAACAGTCACTTCACTGTAGAAGGCTAGCAGTTTGTCTGAGCATGGCTTCTCCTTGGTGAACCTGTGCTGATGACTCCTGATGATTTTCTTGTCCATGTAAGTGTTTTTTTAGGATTAGTTGTTTCATCACCTTCCAGGGATTAAGGTGGGTCTGTAGTTCCCTGGGTCCTCATTCTTACCCTTCTTGAGGATTGGCTTTTCTCCCATCCTTGGGCACTACTTGTAGTTGTTGTGACCATTCCAACATTATTTGAAGTGACCTTAAAAAGTCACCTGCCAGCTCCCACAGAAGCCGTGGGGGCAGCTGGTCAGGACCCATGGGTTTGTGTATGTCCACTTTGCCCTGACTTGTTCCTCTTCCACCAAGGGTGCATCTTCTTTGTTCTACCCTTTCTCCAGTCTCTGGGACCTGGGATTTCTGAAGGCTGGCCTTAGTACTGAAGACTGAGGCAAAAAAAGGCATTCAGTACTTCAGCCTTGTCCTTTGTCATCATGTCCCCTGCCCAATTCAGCAGCAGGCCCTTATCTTCCTTACTTCTTAGGTACTCATGAAAGCCTTTTATGTTGCCGTTGACACCCCTTGCCAGATTCAGTTCTTGGCTTTCATAACCTCATCCCTGCCTGCTCAGACTGTGTGCCAGATTCTCTCTCCCCATTTCCATCTCCTGTATGTTTCATTTTTGTGTGCGAGTTTTGGTGTCCATCCTGGCATTTTTACCCAACTTACTGCTTGTTTGATGGATTGCTCTGGAGCTGGAGAGGGTAATCCTTTAATGTCATCCAACTTTTCTTTGATGCCTCTTTGCTCCAGGCCATTCAGGATTCTTGCAAACATCATCAATTCCAAGGCTGAGCTCATGTGCTCCACCTGTTCTGTCCCATAAAGCTCAAGGCCTCTCCTCTCCCCTCTTGACTTGTCTTCTTGACTTGTCCTTCCTGGAGACCCCTTATCCCTGCGTGGCAGCACTCCAGCCATGCGAGCCATCTCACCACAGCTCTGTGATCCTAAGGTTGTGTGCTGCAGCTACACACCGATCACCTTATGTTTACTCTTCATGCTGCGTGCATTAATGAAGATTTTAGTGCTCTGAAACACTTGCAGGATGAAAGAGAAGCTGTGAACATCAATGAAATAAGTAAATACATTTAAAAAATACTGGTGTATGTGTGAATTGTGAGAGAGATTGTGACTTTTGCTCTGTTCTTCTGCACTTAGGAGGTGGTGATTGCAAGTGCTGTAAGGACACCTATTGGATCTTTCCAAGGATCTCTTTCATCACTGCCAGCCACTAAACTTGGTTCCATTGCAATTAAGGGAGCAATTGACAGAGCAGGTATGCATGCACATTTTTTTTTCCTGCGACAAAGAAAACCTCAAGTGGCTCAGTGTCTTTTCAATGGCTTGGTAATGAAAAAAACCTGCAATGTCCTGTTTTTTTTTCTCCTGTGGCATTTTAAAGTCTATCCACAAAAGCCATTTAAATAAAGTTGATTGTCAGGCTTTGGTTCAATCTGAATTAATTGCTGCTTCTAGGAGCAGAATGTAGCCTAGGGGTATCTGTGCTAGTCCAAATGTGATTGAACATGCTAATTGGTTTTTTGGGATGGCTTTTTATGACATGTGCAAGCTGATGCAAAGGCTACTTCCTGCTGAGACCAGTGGCCTTTCCTTTCCCTGCCTGTTTTTTTTATGTGGGCACATGTACTTGAAGGACAGCCTTGTCAGCCTTCTGATGGATTCAATCTAGCAAAAAAGTTTTTTTGGGGGAAAGAAGGGTTAATACTACAAGAGTTTGTATGCCAGGGCTGTCACAAGAGATGCAGCAGGAGAGCAGACCTCTTCTCTCTGGTGGCAGCTTGCTGTGGCCTTGGCTTGCACTTGCTAAACAAACAAAACTGTCTTTAGGCATAATTCTAGCACAAAAAAAGTTTTGTGCATTTAACTATCCATGAAAATTGATATTCTCAGGTGATTAGCGAGATTTGGAAATGTTGACTTCAATGAAATAACTGTAGCTTGTTCTGCAGAATGACAGGGGAATGATCTTCTGGGTGGGTCAGCTGTTCACCATAATCCGTGAATATGAGGGTAGAGGTCTGGAATGCACCCACAGGGATCTGGGTTCTGTTAGCGTGTGTGTTGGATGTGGCAAGTTTCACTAGTCTTTGACAGAAAACTTCAATGGGAACCTTTGTCAAAAGGATCCTGAATCAAAACAATTTTGTTTTGTAGGAATCCCTGTGGAAGAAGTGAAAGAGGCCTATATGGGCAATGTCCTGCAGGCTGGACAAGGACAAGCTCCAGCAAGACAAGCAGTCTTGGGTGCAGGTATTCCTTCTCTTGACACTGGGGTTGAAGGTTTTCTGTCTTGATGTAGCTGGACTCTGTTGGGTAGTGAGTTAAAGCAGAGTGGTGGGCAGCCCTTTGTCAGGACAGTCTGTGGGTGCTTTTTCCCTGTGATGGGTGAAGGGTGCGTGTTGCACTCGTGCAAGTGGGGTGTTACTGCCTGCAGTGTTTGCAGAACTTGGAGAAGACAGTACTGGAGACCAGGCTGGTAATTCCACATTACATTAATGATGGATGCTGCTCTGAATCTTCTACAAAACAGACTTTTCTTCAGTATATCATTATTCTTAATTCTTACTGGATAAGGAGTCAGTGAGTTTCCTTCAGCTCATGAGTATGTACAACTCATCTTCCTGTGGAGTCTGGAGCTGACACTGGAAGGATTCACTGTATAATGTTAACTATAATGTGAAAGTTATTGGGGTACAGAAATTATTTTCTTCTCCCTTTTTCTGTGGGATTCCATACCTTACCATGTTTCTAGGAAAGTCTATAGGTCAGGGAAAAACTGTGTACTTTCTTGGATCTGTTCCTGTACATTTCTAAAGGCGAAGGAACAACTGCCCTGTTAGGCAAAGTGATAAATATGGCTCTTTTCTTTCACAGAATTATAGTGTCTTGAATTGGAAGGGACCTTAAAGATCTTGTTCCA
>VZUA01036970.1:0-7500 GCA_013401035.1 Horornis vulcanius
TTTTTTTTTTTTTTAACCTGAACTTATTTGTCTTTGGGACAACAAATTTACAAGCAAAAGCAATGTTTAAGCTAAGAAGTGAAAACTCAGATAGATGGGGATTCCAAGAACATGAATGAAATTTCTTCTCCTACATCAAAGGCAAACAAAGGAAAGGGGGAAAAGAAAGGAAATGAAAGGAAAAAAACCTGAAATGGTACGTAAGAGGAGGCATTTGACATTTTATAGCCAGAGTTTCTTTCTCTATTCCATAAAAAAGAATATGTGTCAAATTAAAGGAATAGTAGAGGAAGCTGTAGAAAATGCTACCAGGCACTTCTCATTTTAGGAGTGTAAGTTTAGGGTTTGAGGATGGGACAAAGCCACCAAGGGTACAGCAACCATCCTTTTGTTTTCACCATCCAGAGAGGGAACTGAAGAGTCTCTCTGATGTAATAAACCAGATACTGATACCTGCAAAACATTCTGTGAATCTCCTTCATCCCAGCGCTTTCAATTACACCGTCACCTGGTTTTTTAAAAAGATTTTTAGAAGCTTTCAGCTGTGGACTTTTGTCTCGTTGAATGAACTTCAGCTACACTAAATTTTAAGTAAATTTGTGATGACTGAGCAATATACATTGGCTGAGCTAGAATCCAATAACCCACAGGACAAATTAATTTTCAACAAAAAGGGCAGAAACCTCAAGTGCCATGAGTATATGGAATCTCAGTCTATCTCTCTGGAGCCATTTTTGCAAATCACTACAGCTATTCATAATCTAAATCAGTCTCCTTTAGCAGCAGAAAGATCTTTTTTCATGACAAAACAGAAGATGACATTCATTAGTGCCTAACTTGCATAAGCTACCTTAAATTTATTGGTGCTCTTATACTTATCTGGGTAAGAATTCCTTTGTCTACAGCTATAGGAAAATTCCGGACGTACTACTTAAAAATATAAATTGTCACTTTTATCAGAACTTTTGGCAGTTTACTTTATTTTAGAAGTAAAACTGGTGGTTAAGGTTTTAAGACTTCCAATGGGCGTTGTTTCAATCATGGTTAATATGCACCCAGGATAGCAGTGCTCAGGGAAGGGAGCTGGGGCTGCCTGGAGCACCAGGTGTGAACTTTTCCCTGGCTTTCAGCTAAAACTTATGGCATTGCCAAGGAATCCTGTGAGCTGCGTGTGGGTTCAGGGTGGAAAAGCCAAACCCTCATCTGGGGGAGTTGAGGATCCCTATGGGGTTTTCTGGGAAGTGTCTCCTTCTTCTCCTGTGACAGATCATTTCTTACAGGGAAGGTCACAGAATTCTCAACTGGTTTGGGTTGGGACCTTCCTCTATCCCAGGTTGCTCCAACCTGGCCTTGAAGTTCTACCAGGCCAAAGAAATCCACCTGCAAATATCTCACATCCTCCAGAAGCTGCAGAGCCTGATTATTGTAAAAATGCACATTCAAGTCAGTATATAGGAAATAAAATACAAATGGATTTGCTTTAATGTGATGCAAGTGAATACTGGTCTTCATCCACCTGTTTTATAAACTCCATTTCCTGTCTCGGGTACAGACTGTTAATTCTTAAATGCCTTTAGCTTGATGTCTCCTACTTGGGATACAACTGCAGGAAGCATTGTGACCTAAAGATTGACATACATGTCATTTGTGCAACTGTGCTTTATTTCTTTGTGCAGGAAAAAAAGTGGAACAAGCATCTGTGGCAGCTTTTGTTACAGCCTGGATAAAGCAAAATGATCACAGACTAGCTCTTGCCTCAAAACACACGAGCATGATTTCAATTATAATTTCTTTTATAGGGTGAGAGTGGACAGGGCTGTTGGAATGACAAATGAGAGAGATAAAATAATGAGGATGGTGCTGGCTCTGCCTGCTCTCTGTTTCGGGGTGGGATGGCTTCTTGTGGTGGTCCCACACTGTCAACAGAAGGTGGGGGATCTGCAGCAGGAGTTTAGGCTCAAGGAGGTGAAGAGATGATGAATTTAGAGCAGGTATTTAGGCTCAGGGAGGTGAAGAGGTGATCTCTGTCACAACTGCTGTTATAAAGCTTTAAAGAGTATATGATGATCTGCTGAGTTTTTCAAAATGTTTTCTGGATTCTGTTTCTCCTTCTCAATTTCCACCCTGCAAAGTAAGCACTGAGCTGCTCCCAGCCCGAGGCAACAGAAGAAACAGCTCCCACAGCGCTGCAGAAGCTGCTCTGGTTCTTATTTCCATCAAGTTTTGGTCCTAGCAAAGGGATAGGTAAATGAGGCTGATGCTTAGCTACAGAAAACACATCAGAATTATCATTATCTGCATGTGTTCATATGCTTAGGAAATCAGGCTGAAAGAATGAAATCAAATGACCTATCCAAGCCTCCTCCCAGGAATACAATATCTCCTGCTTTCATTCCTCAAGCACAGCTCTTGTCTCAGCTGGAGAGAGAGCGATCAGAGCCAGGGCTGGAAAATGCAACAGAGGCTTTGTGATGTAGCTGGGAAAAATCTTTTTAATGGTTCTGCACATTTTCCCCAACAAATCTGAATAAAAGTTCAGGTGAGCTCTTATTTTGGGGCATCTTTCTTTGGAGGAAAGGCAGCTGTGTAATTCTTGTTTTATGGCTGCGTGCTGCTCCCGCCTGTGCCTGGCTGGATGACCTTGGCCAGTCATTTCCTTGCCATAAAGTGGCAATTGGGCTGTTTACTCCCCTCCCACAGGTGCTCGGGAGCTTAATTAATATCTGCTTTGAGATCCTCAGGAGGTGCTAAAGTGTTGCTATATACCAAAAACAATCTTTGTAGCTCTAAACATAGAAGAGGAAAGGGACTCTTAAGGATCTGCGGGTTTGGAAGGTGCTGTAGGAAGCAGGGAAGGAGTGCCTGATGTCCTGCCCCGTGTCCTGAAGGCACAGTGCCCCTTCTCCCAGCTCACCTCTGCAGAGTTCCCTCATCCAAGCTCCAAATTTCATCAGTGCCTGTCCTCCAGGCTGGTTTCTTTAGGAAACAGGGGGGGAACCCTTGGAGCATCACTGCACGGGCAGGAACATGGCTTGCAGGAGAGCTGGGCACGGAACAGAAATCCTGGAGCTCCTGTGCACCTGGAATGAGGAATCTGCAGCTTTTTCTCCAGCCATTGATTTATGACTCATGGATGGGTGGGCACCAGCACAGCCTGGCCATGCTCGGTGAATCCCTCACCTGAAGGATGGGGGGACACTCATGGGCAGCCAAGAGAAGCTGCCAAGCAGCCTCTGACATCCAGGACAGATTGCAGAGCTCAGGACTTGGGAGAAGAACAAAATCAAGTTCTCAGCCTCCAGGCATTGCTGTAGAACTCAAATCAGCCTTCAGAGGAAGTTATTGCAGCGGGGTGAGAGCAGATCAAACCAGGCTGGAAATGTTTGCTTATTATTGTCAGGTTTTAAACTGCAACCTCTGCAATTTGTGCTTCCTTTTGGAAGCTGATGGAGAGCAGAACAAAACAGCTCCATTACAAAGTTACCATAGCTGGGTGTCCTTCAAAGGGAGCCAAACTTAATTTCAGCCCTGCCTGGATCTGAGGAAACCTCTGCTGGAATTTGGCAATTTCTCAGGGTGCCCCTGAGGGGGGAGCATGAAATAAGGAGGGAATTCCCCCCTGTCAGGCAGATTCTGGGTCTGCAGCTCAAGCTGATGGTATTGAAATGAAGCTGAGCTTTGTTTGAACCTCTGCTGGAATGAAAAAGCCATTTCCCCTACCAGAGTGGCAGCAGTTGAGGTGCAGGAGGGATGAGATGATCCACACCAAAATTCAGCAAGTCTGGGGAATTGTGAGGTTCTTGGAAGGTGAAATCAGTGATTCAAACTGATCTCTTCTAAGGTTATAAAAATTATATATTAAAAAAAGGAGGGAAAAAAAGCTCTGGAGAGGACACTCTGCAAAGTGTGATGGCCACTGGGAATGCCCTGATGGATGGCTCAGGATCATGGTCCCTTCCCTGAGGGGACAGGAAGGAGCTGCCACCAGAAGTCCTGCGAGCACTCAGCGCTGTAGCCTCGAGCAGCCAAGATATCCTGAGAGATTCCTGATAGGAAAACTCAAGGCTGTAGAGCTGAGAGAGCAGCAAATAGGAAGCATGGAGTTGTTGGAGAGCACCTGCTGCAATGGAAGCCCAAAACTGCTGGATTTCAGCCACCACGTGTGCTTGCCACCCAATTGTTACAGCCTTCAGACACCCCACACTGCCCACCCACTCTCTTCTTCCACAAGGTTTGGGGAAGTGACTCAAACATTAGTTAAAAATTTAATAAAAGCATTAATAAAAAAATTAAAAATTCATCAAAGCATTAATAAAAGAAAGTTGTATCATCTTCAACATTTATGTGAACCTACAACAGAGCTCATGTGTTTCCCAAACATGAAATTCTCCAAATAATGCAGGAAAAGAAGGATTTGCCTCAGGAGGGTGCCTGGTAAACAGACACAGTTCTTGGAATGCTGTTGGGTTCTATCCTCTCTATTTTGGGGCTTTCCCTACCAAGGGTTTTTCTCTTTCTCCCTGCTCCAGATGCTCAATTCCTCTCTCAGTTTTTCCTAAGACTTTTCAAAGCCTTCGGAATCCAGGGACTGAGCATTAGGAATGAATTCAGAGCAAACAAACCAGCACACACCCCCAAAATCAAGCCCTGAAAATTCAGTGCCCAGGATCCTCCAGGCTGCCTCTCACCAGAATCACCCACGAGCAGCTGTTCTGGCCTTGGCTGAATGCTGCCATCTTCAAAGAAAAATAAAACCAATATAATGACAAATTTCCACTGGCTCGTTTTCCTAAGTAACACGGAGAGAAAAATACAAATATTAAAAAAAAAAAATAGAACCAGAGTGCACTTGGATACACACACAGAGAAAGAATTTGTCGAGAATTTTTCTGTGTGAGTCTCCGTTGCCTTTACCTATATATATATATACATTTATTTATTTTTTTTTTACCCTGCCACATCAGAGCACCCAGACCTCGCCATAAGGCACAAAACAAACCTCTACAGAGAGGTGAGCTTTTGCAAAAGGGTGAATAATTCGAATAATCCCCGTGCCTCCTGCTCGTGGTGAACGTGCCCGGCCCCTCGCACTTCACCAGCGGCGAATGAGAGCTCTGATTAAACATGATACAAAAAGAGCTTGCAAGTAGCACTGTTTACTAACATTTCAATTTCTATGCCTCATTTATTAGACTTAGAATAAAAAGGTTAGAGGGGTGTTTGGGATTGTCTTTAACCTTGATGATATTTCCACTGAAGCAGCATAATGGCTCTTAATTGCTTAAGTGAAGAGAACATGTTGACATGTCCTTCTTTGTGCTTAAAGCTCTGTGCCTGAACCATTATGCTAATTCAAGCATTATATACACCAAAGTATTTATGGGACTGACACAAGTGATGTTGCAGGTAAAGGGCTGTGAAATGGTCTGTAAACAGAGAGAATTGATTCCGGGCCCAGAGCAATGCTGTTAAAGTCACAGCCATTGAGCCGCCAGCCCCACGGTTTCTCTGCAGATTGTCACACTGGGTCAGGGATCACATGGGTGGCTTTAATAATATGGAAACCAACCACAGAAACCCAAATTAACCTGCAAGCGAGATGGACTTGACTGTAGCTTTTTTTTTCCCCCCCCCTTTATTTTTTTTCCCCCTTTTTGAGCACAGAANCTGTTCCTGTGTTTTTTGCTGCTCTGGCAGTGCTGCCCTTTGAAGAAATCACAAAGATTATGGACGTTGTGTGAATCTCTGTTCAAAAATAAATAATCCCATGCAGGAAATTATTTGCTTATCCAACATGTGGACTGGGGGGAATATTAGTATTTTCCTCCTTGGATCTAAGGCTAAGGGTGATATTTTACATTATATTGAAATAATTTATTATCTTGCTCGTTTTTTTACTAATAACCCACAGTTTTTGGCACTGAACAGAATTTTGAATGTCAAATTTCTTTTAAGCCCTGCATCTAATTTATTGTTTGCACTGCACTAATTTTAGGCAGCTAAATGAGACTGAGCAGCTCTGCCTTTATTTCTGTTTGTTTTTATTTTTGGCTCTGGAGTACTTGGGCTGACACTTTTCTTTTTAGTTTTAAAATGATGCAGAGCAATGTCTCACTCTCTGTGTCTTTTTTATACACTTGGAGCAGACATTTCACTGATTTTCATTTTTTTAAATGCCATGAGAATGGCATCATTCATCCTAGACTTCATATATGAAATGTAAACCTCAGAGGGAAGTTCTATATTCACAATAGTCTGTAAAGCATTATCATACTTTGGTGATTATTTAAAGGGCAAAACAAATTAAATAACTGGAAAATAACAGATTTCATAACAACACTTTTTACAACAAGAGAAATAGAAATGTTTACCTTGAATTCACTCGAGTGTCCTTTGAAGCTGATCCTTCAATGAAAAGGAAATTTGATATTCAACAGACCTGAATATAGATAAAAATCTAGAAAAATATGGAATTTGGTGTCTATTTCTTGCTAGCAGAAGAGCTGTGTGTTTTCCAGCAAAGCACACCTTGGTCATGCATCCAGCATTTGCTCTCCTTTCTACCTTGGGATATTCCCCATTTAATGTCATTTTAGGGATTGCTGCATTGCCAAAAAAATTACACTGCAACAACATTACCTGACCACGCTACTCCAAAAAGATTTGGGAATTCTGCATCTGAGATGAGCATACCCATTGAGAGTCCCTGTATCCTGACATGTCTTGGATCAAATCTCTAATATCCTAACAAAATACTTGATGAGTGTGAAGAGATGTATTTTTTTTAGTTTAGATGTTGGGATAGCAGAGGGTGCTGGGGCCGTTTAACCCCAGGAATTCCCTTCAGGTGTGAAGTGAGTAATTCTGCAATATTCAGAAAAGTCAAATAAAGGGATGAAGGGCTGGCAATAACTGGAGGGAAGGGTTGTTACATTAAGAGGCTGGAATAGGATGCAGGACCCAAAGTGGTATCAAAGATTGCCTTTGTGAATTTGAGCAAGACACTTAATCTAAATCTCACTTTTCAATCTGTAAAATGGGACTGACAGGGTTTCCTCTCCTATTTTGATACCTGGACAGACAGGGATCATCCCAGTTCCTCATCCCTCCCTCCCTCCCTCCTCTTTCCCCCATCCCAGCCCTCATGGCTGTTTGCCACCTCTCACAAATAGAAATGTATCCCCCACAACAGCCTGCTTGGGAAATGGGTTTCCCAAATATGACAGAGGATATTTTTGTCTGTGTTTATCCTAAATGGCAGCACGTTCGTGCCTTTGAAAATGCTGCTGGGTTATTTAAGATTTATACCTTTGCTGAGTGGTCACTATCAGGGTGAAAAATGAGATGTATTATCTTCAAAAGCAAATTTTCTTGCCCGCTATGATCAACAGCCCTTGAACTGTGAGAATTCTACCAGACTAAAATATGTTGCAACATTTCTTTAAGTTACTTCCTTTCTGGTTTTCTCTCACCTTGGGAAATGAAAACAGAGTAGTCTGT
>VZUA01036970.1:12500-20476 GCA_013401035.1 Horornis vulcanius
GCTTGTGGTATAATTAATATAATCAGTATAATTAATATGCAGGAGGCAGGGGTTTCTGTGTGAATTTATATCTGATCATGATATGTCAGATATGGCTAATGGTATAAAAATGCTGCTTCTTTCTGCATGCACCATTCCAGTGGTGGGATATTTTTTANCTGATTTCGTGGAGAGCCTCATCCTGCAGCTGGAATTTTGTGGGGAAGGCTGAGGGGTCCCACTCAAGCTGTCCATGGCTCTGCATGGATAAAAGATCTTGCTCACCTTGACTGGTTACTGGATTAATTGGGCACAAGGCAACAAAAAATCTTGGTCTTCAGAAAAGCAGCTCTGGACTCCTCAGTGCTTCCAGCTTGGGATGCAGCAAATTCCTCCTGGAGTGCCCAAACTGGACGGCAAAAAATCTGAGGGACAGCAGCAGACCTGGGGGACAGCAGCATGAAATGCACTGGCTCTTTCCCCTCCTAGAGATGAAAGAAAAATATTTAAGCTAAAATAAAAACATGAGTGGTCACTGAAGTTTGTGGAGAAGGTATTTATTCCCCATTAAAAAGGTGTGAGTTAGAATTGGACATTGCAAGGCTACTACACAAAGAAAATTGCTGCTTCTCTTGGCACCAAGAGGTTTTCCTGGTGGGACTTTGCCATCAGAATTTGGAGGTGAAGTATTCAAATTCCTGTTTCCCACTGAATATGCTTTGACCAGAGCTCAGCAGCGGCATGGTGTACATCAAGCCTCAAAAATTTTCTGAGCAATTATTTTATTCATTAAAATGCTCCATGTCCATTTTATAAATGAGTATTTAAAGCTCTTCAATGTGCTAAGGAAATAAATATATTTCTATTTTTGGAAAGAGGGTGAATGAGGAGTTAACTGACTTAGAAGAAGCAGCAGTAGTGGAGTCAGGTCTGAGCTCATGAGCCTCAGCCTGATGTATCTCAACATAAAATAACACCAAGCCTGACAATCTCAAATTTTTGTTATTAGAGTTGTGTCTTTAAATGATATTTTTGTTGTCTTTTTACACACTGATTTCTCCTGGAGTAGACAGACACAATTAAGAAATTGCCACTCTCTGCCACAACAATTCTAAACTGTGGAAACCAGAGCTGAGGAGTGAGGGAACAAAATGAGGGCTCTGTTGTTATGGTGATGGGTGACATTTCTGTCTGGCTGTCCGTGCTCCTGAGCAGCTGCACAGATGTGAAGCAGGCCACTCACAGATGTGATGCTGCCCAGCCCAAGGGGCATTTCCCATTCCTTTGGCAGTGTCACATCTGCTCCCACCCCTCAGATCAGTGTTTGAGCCCAGCCAGGACTGCCAGCCCCCAGCTTTGTCTGAATCCATGTTCTCTGTCTGAGTTCCTGATTTTTAATTTAATCTGGTTATGAGCAAACACTTTTGCAATGAGGCAGCCAAAACCTTGAAATAGATAAGAATTTCCTCTGATGGCCTTACCCCTGTTATCAACCTCAGTGCATCCTACAATAGCTCGAGTCCATCATTTCCATCTTTCTGCTTTCATTCCCACTCCAGACTTACACCTGCTCTCAATTTAATCCTTTTTCCTGTTTTTGTCCCATTAACCATTGCACCCTGCCAGCATGCAGGCCAGGGAATCACTGGGATTCAGGTTTAATTCTGATATGAGGAGTGTGATTTTAGGGAAAACTGACAGGAAAGGGCCTGTGCAATGGTACAGACGGGGTTTGAAGTGATGAATGTTCAGGTTGAAGGATGAAGTATGGAAGTATGAAGATAAGAAAAAAGAAGAAATCTCATTCTGAATTATTTCCTTCACCCTGCATTTGCTGGGAGATTTTTGAGCAGGTTGCACAAAGCCATCAAGAATAAAGAGGATTTAAGATTTTGGTGAAGGCACTGAGATCTAAGACAGCCCAGCAGCTTTGAGCAGCCCCCAGATTAAACAGCAATCAAAACATTCTGAGAAGATTCTTTTCAGGTTTCTGCTTGAAGACTGGGCTGGTGGACAGCCCATGAGTCAAAATCCCCCAGAGCCAAGTGAGGGGCTGTGTCTTCCTGCTCCTCACATGTGACACAGAGGCATTTCAGGGGACCCCTGGCAGCGCCAGCTCCTCTGCTCCAGCACTTCAGGCATTTCAAGCAGCAGCTTTTGCTTCAGCCAGGGGCTGTTTTTGTGAGCTCCCTTGCCTGGCTCCTCCTTTCCTCAGCACTTGGCATCCTCTACGTGGATCCAGCAGAGAGTCCAAGTGGAAGAAGAGTTCAACGAGGCAACTTGTTCATGCCAAGTTCTTAAAGTGCAAAGACCAGAGCAGGCCTGGCACCATGGCTGTCGTGGGTTAATGTCTAAGCTGCTGTCCCTCCTTGCAGCCTGTCATGCTGTCACCTGCATCCCCATCCTGCAGCAGAACCCTCTGGAAATCTCCCTGCCACCGCTGACCCTCCACTGCATCAACAACAGCCCTGACAAGCCCTGGCACAAACCCAGCCAGAGTCTGAGCACCTGAGAGGGCATTGGTGGGTTCTGAGGGTGCTCACCCAGCTGTGTCAGGATTTTGTCTCATTTTTGCTCCCCTGGCTGGGTTCAAACCTGCACTGGGACCAGTCCCAGGTGTGCCTGTGGCTGGGGCTGTGCATTCCCAAATACAGATGTGTCACAGCTGGAATTCTCTGCTGATGCCTGGGAGAAGTCAGACAGAAAATGGTGCTGATGTTGGAGTGAGTCCTTTCTGTCCTAATCCTAGGGTTGTGCTCAGCCAGAGGAATTGGACCTGCAGGAGAGAGGGAGCCCAGGAAAAGCCTTGGCTCAATTCTGGAAGCCCTTTCCCACAGACTCAGGACTTGCCAGAACATGGATTAAAAACAACTCTCTCCTTCTCCAGCCATCAGCTCCTGATACAAAGGGGAGTGTGTGAAAGAAAGAGTGAAATCTGACAGTCTAAGTATGATGGAATTCAAGTATTTTGGTACAGCAAAATGGAAGAGAATTACTTTTCCTATTATCTTCTAAGAGTTATTGAAAATGATATGAAATATATGCTCCAGGAAAAAAAAAAAAAAGTGAAGGTTTTTTTTTAAATGCAATTTCTTTGGCAGTTTATTCATTGGTTATTCATTCACCCCCTTTCATGTTATGAAGGCCTTCTATTATGAAACATTCTGTGAAAAAAAATGAACAAAAAAAAAGTATACTACTTCTTTAAAATATATTGCAAGAATCCTCATTTCCAGATTTTTATTGCAGCACTAGCTGGTATTCTTGCATGCAGTTTTGTAATTTATTCTGAACATTCCACTTAAACCTTTTTTCAATAGCATGATTTTATTAGAGTCAGCTCACTGGACTTTCCCAAAAAGGTATTTAAGATCAAATAAAACCAGTGCTTGGAAAAATATCATTACAATATGAAAGCAGTTACAAAAACATTAGTACTGCAAAGTTTTATTTCAAATGGCTGAGCCTGCTGTACCCCAGGTTATTGCACTTCTACTTCCTCAGACACACTCACTGGAAAAATGGGAAAAACTGTCATCTTAGCAGTTTTTACCTGTTTCTCAAAAAAAGCACCCAATTTCTAGGGAGGCAGCAGGTTTTTTTCAGCACCACCATTAATAAGAAGAGCGAGGTGTCCTTTGTTCCTGCAGTCCTTGGAGCCCTGGCAGGTGATGGGCTCCAGGGAGCTCAGTGGATTTGGGGGATGCAGTGACAGGGAAGGGTGGCTTGGGAAGGAGGGTAAAACACCCCCAAAAGGCTCATTTCAGCAATCAGTGGAGGCTGATTTTATCCACATTTCACCCCCTGTGCCCCAGTGCTCCCAGTAACCACCAGCACCACTCCCCACCGATGCTGCAGCAGCAAAATATTCCCAAATCCCCTTCAGCCCACAGGGTAAATATTTCCCTTTTCCAGTTGGTGCTTTCAGCCCAGAATCCCAGGTTGGTTTGGGTAGGAAGGGACATCGAGGATCATCTCATTCCAAGGCCCTGCCATGGGCAGGGACAGCTCCCACCAGAGCAAAAAGAGATCAGAAAGGAGATATTTGACAAAGATATTTGACAAAGGAGATATTTGACAGCTGGCACTGGTGGAACTGGAGTTCAACCTGATCCTGGCTTGGTATTTTTGATTTTCACTGCATGCATTTCAAAACTGGCCTTTTTTGGAGGGTGTTCGTGCTTCTAACAACCCTTTTAGAAATTGATGGATTAAAAAAAAAATCCTTAAATTCAGCTAAATTAAAATCTGATCTAGAGTAGAAATGAAAATGAATCAATAAAACACAGGAAGACTTCTTTGCTGTATCACAGATTCTGTGGCACAGAATTGCATTTTCTGTTCTTTGTATTTCATACTCATATTTATTTTATGGGGCAAATCTGAGAGGAAAGGAGTAATTTGAATATTGTCCCTTATTCCCCCTTTCCTAACCCTGTTCTAGGCTAATTTTTCCCAAGAAATACGTGGAGCAAAGCAGCCCCAACACACTTAAGTTTGAAGATTTGGTGCTGTGTGTGGACTTTTAAATCCCCTTTTAAAACCACAAGTTACTGTTCATATTACTTTTCTAAGTAGAAATATGCTTAAAAAGTAAAGTCTTTATTGCTTCTTAAAAGGCGTAGTGCTCTGTGATAAATTCTCGTATTTTGACTGTTAATATGTTTGAATGAAAATTATTTATACATTTTGGTGAGGTTGAATGGTTTTCATTTGATTGCTGCCTCTGGAAATGAAAGCAGAGTAGCAGGAAATTTACATGTCATGCTGTGATGTATATCCAGATTATGAGATGATTGTGCAGCAGATGAACACCAAGTAAAATCATTTGCATCAAACTGTGACAACTGCAATTCCTGACAAGGCCTCTTAGTTTTTTGGGCTATTATCATTGTACAAGAATATAATCTATTGACAGCAGGGCTGTTTAATACATTTAAAGGCAGACAGTGGAAGAAATCTTAACTGTTTTCATTCACCACTGCACAAGGGTGCAGATCAAAAGTGAATTATATTTAAAAATATGCATGTATGATGATAAGATGCATGACATTCATCAACCTGTTTAGTCATGGTTAAGCTGTGATGGTGAACATCCAATATTACTGCCATATGTGGTCTGAAATAGAGACGTGAGACTGAAAATTATATTATTGCCCAGCAGCAGTGAATAAACAGGGGAAGGGATTCTTTCTTCATCTTTCTTAACCTTTCCTCTCCCATTAAATTCTGCCCTTTTGTACTTTTGGGGATGTATTTTGTCTTCACTGCAGCTAAGCAAATTGAAACTTTTTGAATCTCCAGTTTTATTCCTTTTTCTGTTGCAAAAAGCATCCCTGGGTTTGTTTGGTTTTTTTTCTATAATAATAAAAAAGACTTTTCTTTATAGGATTTGTGATATCCACTGGCTCTGGACTGGGATCCAAAGAAACACTTTTTNAATCTGAGAGGAAAGGAGTAATTTGAATATTGTCCCTTATTCCCCCTTTCCTAACCCTGTTCTAGGCTAATTTTTCCCAAGAAATACGTGGAGCAAAGCAGCCCCAACACACTTAAGTTTGAAGATTTGGTGCTGTGTGTGGACTTTTAAATCCCCTTTTAAAACCACAAGTTACTGTTCATATTACTTTTCTAAGTAGAAATATGCTTAAAAAGTAAAGTCTTTATTGCTTCTTAAAAGGCGTAGTGCTCTGTGATAAATTCTCGTATTTTGACTGTTAATATGTTTGAATGAAAATTATTTATACATTTTGGTGAGGTTGAATGGTTTTCATTTGATTGCTGCCTCTGGAAATGAAAGCAGAGTAGCAGGAAATTTACATGTCATGCTGTGATGTATATCCAGATTATGAGATGATTGTGCAGCAGATGAACACCAAGTAAAATCATTTGCATCAAACTGTGACAACTGCAATTCCTGACAAGGCCTCTTAGTTTTTTGGGCTATTATCATTGTACAAGAATATAATCTATTGACAGCAGGGCTGTTTAATACATTTAAAGGCAGACAGTGGAAGAAATCTTAACTGTTTTCATTCACCACTGCACAAGGGTGCAGATCAAAAGTGAATTATATTTAAAAATATGCATGTATGATGATAAGATGCATGACATTCATCAACCTGTTTAGTCATGGTTAAGCTGTGATGGTGAACATCCAATATTACTGCCATATGTGGTCTGAAATAGAGACGTGAGACTGAAAATTATATTATTGCCCAGCAGCAGTGAATAAACAGGGGAAGGGATTCTTTCTTCATCTTTCTTAACCTTTCCTCTCCCATTAAATTCTGCCCTTTTGTACTTTTGGGGATGTATTTGGTCTTCACTGCAGCTAAGCAAATTGAAACCTTTTGAATCTCCAGTTTTATTCCTTTTTCTGTTGCAAAAAGCATCCCTGGGTTTGTTTGGGTTTTTTTTTCTATAATAATAAAAAAGACTTTTCTTTATAGGATTTGTGATATCCACTGGCTCTGGACTGGGATCCAAAGAAACACTTTTTTAATTAGGATTAAATAGTCTATGCCTTCATTCTCTCTTTTAATTCCTTAATTAATTTACCCTAATAATTTTAAAGATTATCCCTGCATTAGTGCCATTTCTCACCTCCCAGAGCTCCCAGCAGGGCTGAGTGATGTGACCAAGGCATTTCTGGTGTGAGATGGGAGATTTTCTCCAGCCCCCTCAGCCCACATTCCCACTGCAAGTCCATTCCTGCCTTTTTGCACTTTCCTTGGGCTCTGGAGTTCCCCATGGGATGTTGGAAGGTGTAAAAATGATAAGAAATACAGAAAAGACAGCATCAAAAGTGATGTAAAAAGTCAATGGTGCTGTAAATGCAGTTTCCTACAGAAAATCAGGATATGTTCCCAATGATCTGCCCTGCCACCATGGAAATTCCATTAAAATTAACATTGTTCTCCTTCACCAAACTCTCCAAATACATTTAGAGTTCCATCTTCTGCACAGTGTCTGGGATAAGAAGGAAAAGGAGTTCATTTTCCTGTGGCAGGAAAGTTTATCATTCCTGCTTCAAGAAAAGGGGGGAAATGTCTGACTGGGACGAGGAAATTTTACAGGTGTTCATTTTGATGGCAAAAAAAAATTATAAATTATAATAACTGGATTTTGTGTCCTCCAAAACCAGAGAATCCTTCCCATGCATTATCAGATTTCTGCCCTCACCTAGAGAATGTTTTGAAAATACAGACCATCTTTTCTTCTGGCTGGTTTTTCATTGGAGGTGCTCACATTGTTTCATCAGTGCTCAGACAATATAATTTTTCTGGTTTTAATACTACAAAACCTACTTCTATAACAAGAAGGATGAGAATACAAAAAAATTAGGATGAGAATACCATTAAAAAGTGTGAAAAGCTGTTTGTACATCAAAGCCATTTGAATGCCCCAAGCCTTGTGGCTCCAGTGCTCAGCCCACTTAGATTCCACTCAGGTGACATTTACTCATTTTTATTCCTAATATTGAATAGTTTGAGACCAAAATTCAGCTCTGTGGGTCTGGATGATCACACACAGAGCGTGGAAAACCTCTGGGCTCCAAGAAGTTCAGTTTTTCCCCTAAAAGCTGAGTTATTACCCCAATTCTCCCCCTGGAGAAGGGGATGCCCCCCAAGCCCTGCCTTGGGATGGCAGCTGCAGCAAGGCTGGAGTTCCAGAACATTCCCATGTCCTGGATGGAGATTTCTTCCTGCTTTATTTTGCCATTGGAGACATTTTTTTTTTTTTTTTTTTTGCCATGGCTGCCTCGGTGACTGAGCTCTGCCCGTTTGGGGGCTTTCAAATGTCAGCCCAGCACTGATGGGAAATCCAGCCTGGTTTTATTGGAGCTTCCTGATGCACCAGAGAAAAGCTCCAGATTAAAAAGTTATCAGCTTTATGATGTCGTCCTTTTTGGAGCTGAGGAGCAGCTGTTGCTGCATAACAGCTCTGAGCCTGATGAACATTTTGGGAGAAGGGGTAATTTTTTGAGTTGGAAA
>VZUA01036970.1:45975-53475 GCA_013401035.1 Horornis vulcanius
GGTGGCCTGTACCTGGGGCATCACTGCAAACACTGATGCTGGAAAGGTCCTCGGAACAGGGATTCGTGCAATGGGAATTCTTTTTAATGAAGCTTGATTTAATCCCATTATTCTAATAAAGAGTAATCAATTGGCAGAAAATCTGAAGGTCTAGTTCAGCTCTGATTGGAGTTGGGTTGTTTTTAAGACAGGAGATACAATGGAGGAGAAGCGAGTTAATCAGCTTTTGGTCCACTAATCCCCACTTCCTGCAGCGAGTTGGAGTTTTGAAGGAGGGCAATTTGGAAGCTGTCTTAGCATAAATCTCCAGCAGGTCCGTGCCTGTCTGGGGGGAACAAGCCCCTCAGCATTCACCAAGACACGCTTCAAGGAGATTCTACTCTTAATCCAATTTACTCAGCCGAATAAGTCCCACTGCTTCAGCTTGCCAACAAATTAAAATCCAGCTTCATAAAAACACCTTGAATTTGGAAGGTATTGGCTGGCCTGCTAGACTTGAAACTTCATTTATTCTGGCTAACTTCTCAATTATCTTCCCAGCAGTGGAGATGTGTAAAAGTGCAAAAATCAATAGGATTCTATTCCCTTTCTATTGGAAAGGGAAAAATTAATGAGATAGGACACTCTCTTAATCAGAAATAAATGTTTTAATTCAGATAATGACATAGTTTTCCCTCGCTGAAGGATGACAAATGCTGGGCTGCACCCCCAGCAGAAGCAGTTTCAATTTTATTGTAAATATAAAAGGTATTGATCGGTGAGATGCACAAACCCTATTGCTTACAAAAGCCATTCAGGGGGACTGGGAAAACTATTAAGCACTGGGTCAGAAATCAATAAACAACACTGAAATGTAGCAGAGGTCGCCCTAAGGCTTCGTGGCATCTTAGAAAGCCAAGTGGCAGAAATAGTGACAGAAATGTCTCTTGTGGAGCAATGTTAGGGATGAAGGGGTCACGCCTTTAATCTCTTCGGAGCTTTGACAGGTCTGTGGCACAGAACTGATGCAGTCTTTCCTGTCTGCCTTTGATTTAAATACATGCTGATTCATCCCACAACCCAGCACAGGGATTGTTTGGGGAAGTGCAAATAGATTGGCTCGGGGAGTATTTTAGGAGGGTTTTTGATCCAGCTCCGCTTATGTAAACGGGATTTTTAATTTGAGCTTTGTTTGCCCTCTCCAGAAAAATGTGGATGCAAAAGCACAAAGGAGGCTCTGAAATCAGCATCTTCCAGCATGCATTTTTGAAAGATAAATTTAAAGAGGTGAGATTTAGAGATGTAAATAATGGTTTTAAAATTGGAGGGGGGTGGGGTTGCACCATAAAAGCTACCCAATATGACATTATTTGGAACAGTACAACGAACAGCTTCATTTTTCCTTTCTTCTTAAAAGATGCTTCCACTACAAAAGGTGACTTCCTGTGCCAAAAATCACTCCCCGTGCCTGAACAAATCCCAGTCACCCCAAGTCCTTGCTCTCTGCTCTTTGGTTTGAAAGTGCCAGCTCTGAGCCCAGCCTGGATCTTTTCAAATCCCCCGAGGAGCCCATTCAGCTGCTGCTCCATAAACCAAAGCACCCGCAATGAAGAGACCGAGCAGGCAAAGAGCTCCATCCCCCGAGGTGGCAGCTGATTTTCCACGGAAGACATTGATTTGAAAGGCTTAAAGCAGAGTATTGAAACTTTTAACAACATCATTCCAGAAGCGGAGCCAGAGCCAAAAAAGAAAAAAAAAATAAAATAAAATAAATAAAAGCGAGCGACTGTACCTTCTGCTCCGGGAAATGCAGCTTCCCCCCTGACATGGGTATGATTATCAGATTGGTTAGGGTCAGGTTACCCATCAGTAGGTGAAGTGTTCAGGTGCTGAGGATTTCAGTTCCATCTCACCTCAGATATTATGTCAGCTCCGTGTCATTTTCATCCCGGGGAATGATTTGAGGGCTTGCTGTGTCCCCTGTTATTGCGGTCACTTGACCTCAGATGTAACTTCTGTTTAATCCCAGCATTTTAACAAAGCCTGGGAGCAGCACACACACCACGAGCCACCACTTGACCTTTCCCAGCCTGCAAGATGCCAATTGGCTCCAGCCTTGGATTCCACTGCCCCCTCCATTTGCAACAAATGAATGTTAAGGCCTCAATGAATTGACTCACATTGGAAGTTATATTTTTTCATTGCCACAAGCGTTTTAAAATTGAATCCCCTTTTTATCTTTAGTCCTGCAATAATGGTATTTTTCCTGTTGCATTTGGGTTGGGAGCATAGAAATGGGTTTGTTCTCAAAAACAATCTTCAGCTCTGCCACGTGCTAATTTTAAGCACATGGTACCAAGGGAGGATGTGTAAAGAGCCAAGTACCTTTGCTTTGTAGAAAGGATCACTGTAAGTTTCTCAGTAATTAAATTGTTTTCTGTAATTTATTAAGCAAGCCTGACTAAATCTGGTAAGCAGAGAGAACTTTTGCAAACCATATAAAATTTTAAAAGTGAAAACCATTTAGTCACAGTACAGCAGGTTAGAAATACAGTGCCCCCACCCATGCAAATACACTGTTATCACTCAGCTACTCCTTAACAACAACAGCTCATGTCATATAAATTTGTTACTGGAGGGGGATAGGAGCAGACTCAGCCTTTGCACTGTCGTGATCATTCTGATGTGAGCACTGCTCGAGCCAACAGCAGTTTTGGGGATGTCCCTCAGAGCTCCTTCTTTTCTGAGAGCACCTTCCCATGCTGGGCAAGTCACCCAGGTTGATATTTAGGTGCTGCTAAAAGTCTGATCTGCTGTACTGGATTTTTCCATGGCTGGTTGGATACAGGAGTGAAATAAATATTAATGAGTGAGTAAGAGTGGCAGGAGTTTTGTGCCAATCAGTAAACTTGGGCTGAGATCAGCAGCCTGGTATTCAAAGGTACAACACTCAGAATTTGCAAATCAGGTGTCTGAACATGGGTTTAGGAGCAGCAGCAGGGATCCCAAGGGATCCACCCCAGAGAGTGGCAGTGGCACCCAGGGATCCCTCTGGCACATTTCTGGATCTCAGCTTTCCATGGTGTTTTATCCAGAAGGAGCCCAGCTGCAAACTCCAAAACTCTGCAAGGCAAACCAAAGAGTTGTAGGTAAAGGAAGCTCCCAAAGTGCTCCTGATCCAAAAAGAAATGTTTCCATAGGTGCAGACCTTGCCAGCACACTCCATGGATATTCACCTCTCAGCTCTGTTACTGGTATCACTGGGAAGAAATCTCCAAACCAGAGTATCTTGAGGTGGGTGGGGTGTTTTTGGATGAAGCAGCTGCCATGCACAGGGAAAATCTGCCCCACCCACCCCAGCCAGCCCCTTTTCCAGAACTCCTCACTAACCAGGAGCAAATTCAAACACAGGAGATGATTGGCCCATAACAAATGTCCTCATCTCTGTTACCTTCCTAAAAAGCACTGGATTAAATGAAAGTAATTATCTTTAAAATTAAAACACAAAATGCAGTGTGCTGCCTTGGGAGAGGCAGGCAGGAGATGGCCCAATCTGTCATTCCCATCAGAGCCTGGCCTCCCTCCCCACCCTAATGAGAGCTCTGGGTCTCTCCATAATCCATCTTCACATCCCCATTATGCCAGGCCCACCGAGCTCTCATGTGTGAAACTCTGAAAAATAATGGCAGTTCTAGCAGGATGAGAGCTCCCCAAAAGTTCAGATTTCCAAGCTGGAATCCAGGCTCTAAGGTTTTGAAAAAAACAGGAATTGTTGCATGATCAAGTCTAAATCCTGAGGGCTAGGCCCAAAGTCTGGGACTTTCTCCTAAATAAAATCCTGATCAATGTTTTGAACAGCTGTCCTATGTGCAAATTTTTCTTCAGGGTTATTTAACAGAGNAATAGAATACATTTCGATCAAAAGCCATTAATTAGGATAATTTGGGGAAGAAGGGAGCATGTGTAGAACAACATGAGGCATTCAATAAACTCCTGCTAAACTGAAGGTCCAAACCACTGTTTCAGAAGAGAAAGAGACAGGAAAGACAGATTTGATGGGAGAAATTCCCGATTTTCAAAAAAAAAGTGCACATTTGGCTGCAGAGATATGCTCGTCTGTGGATGTGTTCTCAGGCCTCACCCACCCACATGTCACCCTCAAGTCCAAACTTATTCATGGCACTAGCAATAAAATTTTCTTTAAATTTAATGAGATTAAGGATGTCCTTCTCTCCCATTAAATGAGAAATTTTACCAGGGCGTTCTGGAAGAAGGACAAATTTAAGCATGAGCTTGGATTGAAATAATTTGCTGAATTAGCACTTAAATCTTTGGTCTTCTTTGAGGCTTTAAGAGCTGTACTCTGAGCTCTTCACTGCAGATAACCCAGCCATCAGAAGTTTAAACAGCACCAGAAGCAGAATTCTTCTATAATTTTCATCTTGCTTATCCTCAAATTAGAGAATGCCACTTGTTCAAAGAGCCATTTGCACTTGTTATCCTTTCCATAAACTCTGCTAATTATTTAACTCTGAAGAGGAAACAGATATAAAGAGCTGACTGATATCTTGAGGGTTTTAAAATATAACTGCAGCCCTGGTTTGGATTGGATTAATGAATAAACTGAATTTCATCTGTTCGCTGGGTGGGAATGGTTTAGATTTTGATTTTCACAGCTGGGATTTCCTGGATTCAATCCCAGTTTCTGCTCGCACTGGGGATGTGCTGGGGAGAAGGGAAGTGGCTGCTGAGTGGTGGGAAAGCCTTCAGAGAGCCCAGAACTGCGGTGGTGGCACCGAAATGTCACCTCCCCTGTGCTCAGGGAACCTGCCTGGTTCCTCTGCTGCACCCCAGACTCTGCAGTGCTCTGGGTTTAGTAACAGCAGCAGGAAGCTCTGCCAGCTCTGTGATCCTGCTCCCAGTGACTCCTGCAACAGCCTCAGATTTCGTGTCTGGCCCAGGTCAGCCCCATTTACTCTCATTTTTAATAAACAATATTCCAGTGGCAACTTAAAGCACATGGATTTTAAGTGGGGCCATCCTCTAAGAAAAAAATGTCCATTTTATTAATTTATTTTGCAGGAGCTGAAGGCAGGGATCAAACACCCTAAAGGCTAAAGCTGTGCTGTTTGCCAAAAGGAGCCTCAGGAGCCTGACAACGCCTGCAAAAGGAAGAAATTCTCTCTGAAAAAGAAGCTCCAGTGAAAACGTGGGTGTGGGTGTCCTTGACATTTATAATTTACAAGGGGATGATTATTAGCAACAATATCCACACTCACTTTAAGACCGAAATAGTAAATGTCACTTTATGCTATCCCTACCTGGATGTGATGCCAGCAGACATGTGAGAAATTGCAGGAATCCTGCAGATAAATCAACCTACAGCTCCATATTCAGCCTGACCCCGCTCTGCTGAGACATGGCAAGCCCCCAAAAAGGCAGGATGTTTCTTCTAAAATAAATGGGTTTCTGGGACTGTGAATGTGCCCATTAATTTCAAATAAGATGTTGTGTACATAAAGTTTTTGGAGTTCTAGGATAATATTGTCCTACTTATCTACAGTGTGGAGAGACAGATTAGATAGAAAAAGGATTTTCCACACTATCCAATTCAAGGCAATTGCAGCAACATGTGGACCATAAATAGAATAGCTTGGAAATGTGTTTTCCCTGTGTAGAAAGTTACTAATGGGGAAAAAAAAAGTTAATTTCTACTATTTGTCCTGAAACTATTTCAAGATAGAGGTTTACAATGGTTCCCTGTGTTCTGAAATCAGATTAAAATTAATGATTCCATTATTTGTTTTCTTCTCCCTTTTGATACAGAAAGGAACATTGTGCTTAGAAACAAATGAATTATTTTGAAGCAACTGTCCTGGAACATGGAAGATGGACGCATAGAAAGAGAAAATCTAAAGCTCTGCTTCCACTTTTTCTCCAAAAGGACATAAACCACAACTTATCCCAACAGCAAAGAAGTTCCAGGAGAAAATATCAAATGAGTGTTTCCAGTGCTTGTATACCCCAGGCAGGGCTGTGGCACTATAAAAGTATCGCAGAACCACAGAATTCTGGAGTGGGTTGGGTTGGGAGGGCATTAAAGCTGATCTCATTCTCATGCCATGGCAGGGACACCTTCCATTACTTCCCCAGGGTGCTCCAACCTGGCCTTGGGCACTTCCAGGGATGCAGGGGCAGCCACAGCTGCTCTGGGCACCCTGTGCCAGGGCTTCCTCACCCTCACAGGGAAGAAGTTCTCCCTCATATCTCCCCTGCATCCTAAGAACTCTTAATTTGTTCAGGTTTGCCGAGGGCAGAGGTTTGGAGCCAGCTCAGAGTTCTGCACCCCACTCCCATGGGCAGCATTTCTTCCTCCCGAGGTCTGTGCTCGCCTGGGGAAGAATTACGGCTGGTGGCCTTCAGCCTTTTATTTTGTCTTTCTTCATTGTCCTGCCTGGCCCTGACCCTGCAATCCCAAACACCCATCTGGACATGGCTGGGCCCCTGAGCCACTCCGCTGAGGAGACCGACTTGAAACCTTTTCTACCCATTTCTTTTACCGACCGCGATTTGAAGCTTTGATTTTATTTTTTTTCCCCGTGTGAAATGTCCAGGACTTTATTTAAAAACCCAACCCCTGGGTTTGCACGGCGAGGAAAATCCCTGTCCCGATGGATCCCGGCGCATCCCGGAGCGCGCCCGGCGCTGCTGCTCCGCCCGCTGCCGGCAGGAGGCGCTCCCGGCGCGGCCCGGGCGGGGCTGGAGCCGGGACAGGACGGGACTGGGAAGGGTCCGGATTTTGGGAAGGGGGTCAGGATTTTGGGGAAGGGTCAGGATTTTGGGGAGGTGGATCAGACTTTTGGGGAGGGACTCGCATTTTGGGAAGGCGGTCAGGATTTTGGGGAAGAGGTCAGGATTTTCAGGAGGTGGCCAGGATTTTGGGAGGGACCGGGGTTTTGGGGAGAGGGTCAGGATTTGGGGGAGGGACTGGGATTTTGGGAAGGGGCTCAGGATTTTGGGGAGGGGGTCAGAATTTTAGGAAGGGCGGTCAGGATTTTGGGGAAGAGTCACTGCACCCCACGGTGCTGCAGAGGATGAGGAGGTTTCACACAACCTTGGAGTCTGGTTGGTTTTCATAATGTAATTTGAAATCCTTGGGTATTTTAATTTGAGGGAATCATCATGTGGTTGTTTTCTCAACAATCAGAGATCCGAGCTCATCACATGTAAAGCTTTCCAGTACAATAATTTCTAGATTTAAAATTAAAATTAAAATTAAAATTAAAAAAACCTGAAGAGTGAAGTGCTACAGAGCAGTGCAGGATTGCACTTCCCAATGAAAGAACACTCCCCTCTCAACCAACATTGCATGTACCCAACCTCAAACAACGTTAGAGAGCACAAAAATACACCATAAATTTCTAAAATAAAGATACACACGACCATGCCTGTGAATACCCATCCTCTCCTTTTGCTGTAAAATAGAGAATTAATTCCCAGAGTTGCCTTTCTCCCCGTGGG
>VZUA01036970.1:55975-58554 GCA_013401035.1 Horornis vulcanius
ATCCCTGCGAGGACTCAAAATGGTTTCTGCGATGGCGAGTACCATAAAATCAAATATTGTTTGCCAGAACCAGAGTTTCGGATTTATGCGGTAATTCTTCCAGCTAATTGTTTTTCTGCACCTTGATCCCCTAATTAGGGCCTGACTAATTATCTAATTACTAAGTAGCAGAAGGGCAGGTTGATGGCGACATTTTAGCCATCTTTCAAAGCCTCGTTATCCTTGTGAAAGTCATGGTTTCCTCTTGGCTGCAGGCAGCTGCAGCAGACCCAAATGTCTGCTCACCTTCAACATTTGTCAACCTGTTCATTACAGTGGTGAATTTGACACATCAGAAATGTCCTTTTGACAGGAAAGTTTATACTGGAATGAAAACTGAAGCAAAAGAAAGAAAAACCAAAGAAAGATGAAAGTGTAATTTATATTCCGGGATTTGTAATAGTGCTCTTGTCTTTAAGGCAGGATATATGTCACCTCTTTAGGAAGGGGAGAGGCGGCTTGGGGCAGCCTCGGGGCTCTAATGGGGCTGAGCAGGTGCTGGAGCCGGGCTCATTTCACAACTCAGTGGGGCCTCCAGACACGGAGCCGCTGTGGCCGGAGCTGGAGCGGGACAGGCCCTGCCGGCCCCGCACGGCTCAACTCAAAGGGATCGGGGCCTTTTTGTGCTCCCTCTGCAAAGCCCGGGGTTAATCGATAACCCGGCTCAGCCTTTCAAGGCCCCCGTTTGATCCTGTTGCGTTTTGGCCCCGTTGTAAATTCGAATTTATCGCCTGATAAGAGAGGTGTTGGAGTGAAATCCCATCGTGTAATTTGCTGGTGCGCACGGGGTGAGGGGAAAGAAGATTTCCCCCATGAAGTCCCTTCAAAATTAACCAAAAGGAAATGCAAAAATTCCTCGTGTAAAAACTCAAATCCAAGCACTGTCTTTGTGGAGAATGAGAAGAAGGGATGAGCTCAACACCAAATTAAAATGCCTTATCATTAATAAATAAATGTATATTTATGCATTAAGTGTATCTGTCAACATTTCTGCATGCTGTGAGCTGGGTTTTCATTAAATCAGGAAGGATTAATTTAAATTAAGCAGAGTGAGATCTATATTACCAAAGCAATCAGCTGCAAGCAAGTTAGCTAATTCCACTTCTCTATTTATAAATCCTTCTTGCTCACAATGAACCTTTTCCATTGGAATGATTTTCAAGTGGCTAAAAAACAGAGCCAGGAGGGAAACTCGCACCAAGTATCTCACGTCACATTTGCTGGGCTGTTGTTTGGTTGAGCTCTACTGGAGTCTACTAGACAGGCACTGGAGCATCTACTATGACTGTATAAAATGTGTTTAATTGGCATGAAAAGGCACTAGCAGAGTGCTGGTGGAGTTTCCATCAGCCAGAGGATATCTTATTTACTTTACTTGAGCTGGAGGACAAGAGGAGAGCGCGTGTGGACGTGTGTGTGTGCGCTTTGGGGGAGTGGGAATCACACACGCTATAAACCCCACAGCATTTATAATGCCACTAACCTCCAAATCCCCAGGAGGACGGCTCGCAAAATGTTTTCCTAATTATAATTTTGCAGATTTATGTTTAACACGGTTTGCCAGTTGTGAAATTGGCAATGACGGTAATACAATTTGACGGGTATTTCATGTTAAAAAATATGCATTTTTATAACATACTTTCCCCACAAGCAAGTAAAAGGAGCTGATGTGAAAGGGAAGGTTTATTTTTTATGCCACGCCGTGCGAGGAGCTGGGTACACATCTAGGTAGCTGTAATTGATCCAGGAGCCCAGGCTGCATTAAGAATTGATGTGGTACTGTATACATTGTGTTACAGTCACGCAGGAGAGTCTATGAGATACCAGCTCCCTGCTGAGCACATACTTATGTCAATATTTCTGTTAATTGTTGCATTACAAATTGTTACATATCCCAGTGGTGGGAGTTTGCATTTGTGCCTGCAGTGGAGCTGACAACACCTACCCGTGCTCCCAGGAGGCTTCAATATATTGTGGGATTTGCCTTTTGAAAACGTTATCACAGTTTATCAACCCAGTGTCATTCCTCTCAGCACTGACAGGACAGAACCCTCCACTCCACCGTGGGGCTGGGGATTCCCCTGTCTCCTCCATGCACCAAGAACATCAAACCAAATCAAATGGACTTTGATTCCCTTCTAGTTTTTGCATTGCTGTATTACGGATTTTCCCCCAAATATTGGCCTCTTTGAGCTGTTGCTGGGATTCATTAGGGGTGCACTGGTGTTACACAGATTCCTGAACGGGTCATGCTCGGTAGAGGAGATATTTTGTTTGAATTTTCAAAATAAATGGCATTCATTTGGGAAAATTCAATAGTGGTATTGACTTCAACACATGCAAGATCTGCAAACCCAGGTTATAACAAAATTTCTTGATGTAATTTCATGCCCAAGTCACTGACCCCAGGAGTTGACTCCAGCAGCCACCACAGAGTTGATGGCTGCAATAAACCCTCACTGAGCCTTGCAACCATCAGCCACCCCCAAACAGCAAACAACATGTTTTTGGAAGATGAACTTGGATAAGCAGCATGGAAT
>VZUA01036973.1:10961-21978 GCA_013401035.1 Horornis vulcanius
GGAGTCTCCTGCTCCTTATAGCATATGCTGTTTGTTAATTATTCCCTTTCTCTCTTGCTGTCTCCTTCCACCTTTGTTCATCCTCCCCTGTGTTTTACTTCTCTGATGGTTTGATCTCTTGCACTGCATCTCCTCAGCCCCAGCGTGCTTTTTTGCATGTTGATTTTGATTTTCTTTTGCTGTGTGGGATTATACATTTATAACAGCCCTTTACAGAGCCTGAAAAGGAGTCTGTTTTGATAGTTGCAATGAGGAAAGCATCATCTCTAAGTCATGATTTCCTTATGTTGATAATTGAGCAAGGGGAAAGAAGTTTTAAAGCCTTGCCCTCAAACTCTTCTTTTTTGTGGCCTGAGTTGCTTTGTTCAGTATCAGAAACAATTCACTCATCTCCTTTGCTGGTGCCACTTCTGCTGGCCTGTGGCACCACAAGGAGTGGTGATGGAGCAGCCCTGGAACTTGTCACCATGGCTTTTTTCTATTTCCCCATGGGGGCACATTTTGAAATGACACCTTGGCCAGCAGAGCCCACACACCAGAGCAGTCTTGCTGAATTCCCTGGTGCAGTTGTGGGGATGGGCTCTGGGGAGCTCGCTCCAAAGAGGTCCCAGGTCCCATTCCAAGGCAAAAAAATCAAATCTGGTTTGCTTTAGTACTGTTGTATTATGCTGCAATGAATTCTGGGCTTCTTCTTTTCAAATTACCAGCACACCAGAAAGGATGGAGAGGGGCAAATTAATGAAGAAAAAGAAGACAGAAAAATGTCTAAGGTACCAGTCAGTGAAGAAAAGAAGGGCTCTGCCATCAAAACCTTCCCCAGTGAAAAGACCCAGCAGGATACAGTGACTAAATGTATTTGCCACAGCACTGAGGGTTAAAGAAAAGTTACTTTCATTCACCAGAAGTGGAAAAAGATAGCTGAAAAAGCTCTTCTCCTTTTTGTTCCCTTAGTTCTTGTCAACAAAGTGAAGTTCTGAATGGCATGGGGAAAAATCATCTTCCTGCATTTCCAGGCAGTGCAGCCAGTCCTGTTCCTGGACATGGGGGAATGATCACCCCCCTAAAGAGTGATTACAACCCGAGCAATAAAATGGTGACACTGTCAGTCCAGGGCTGTATTTTGATATTGTGCTTCCTGCATTTCATTTCCTGTGTGAAGCCCAAGGAGAATTTTTTTTCTTCTTGAGCATCTGGGGGTTCAAAGACTGAAATACTCAAGGTGCTTGAGGAAAGTAGGAAAGGAGAGCAACCTCCTGTTGCCATCAGAAGGCTGTGCTTCCTTTCTTTGTGCAGATCCAAGGTGATTTCTGGCCTGAGTCCCATTCCCTTTCCATGACAGGCAGTAGGAATCATGCTTCCATTCTCTGAAATAATGGGGCAGGGGTCTCTAGCTGGCTCAAAATCTGGAAAGATCCTTATAGTCACAAAGTTAATGCTTATTTGGAATCATGTAGCAAAATACAGTCTCAAGGAAAGAACTGTTCAGATGGAATGGTCCAGCAGTATCCCACCCTCATCCAAAGACCTTTACAAATGTTCCAGGGGCTCTCAGACCACAAACAACTGAATCTTGGTCCTTGGTCATGCTGAGATCTCTATTTCTTGTATTCCTGTGCAATATGGGGAGCATCTCATCAGCTAGGGAATTTTGCTGTAGTCCCTGGGATGTTTTACCACTGCCAGAACCATCAGGCTGTCGGGTGATTTGTGTTTGATGCCCTCTGCTCCCCGAAACATCTCCTTTTGTATGCTTTGCATTGTAATGCTGCATGTGACACTCTGCATTGCACTTATCCGTGTCTTATACCAGAGAGCTCCTTCTCATCTTCTTTCATGGATGGGAGCAGAGTGGTTTAAATCAAAGCATTTGACTTTGAACCTCTCTTGAGCTGGCCTTCAGGCAAGTTCTTTCTGATCAAAGACAGAAGCATACCAGGGTCCAGGTATTAAGGCTGAATAATTGGTTCAGACTAAAATAAGAACTGTCCCAAGCCTCCACAGAAAAAGTTTTTATCAAGTTTAAAAAACATACAGGTAACTTTTTGGCCCTTGGTATACTTCTGCATTTTCTAAAGGGGGTGCCACTGCAGAGGCTGCTAATGCAGTATGAGACCATGAAATACCAGTCAAATTTGGAAGCCAAAGATGATCAGGTTACTTGAGGAACAGGTAGAATTAGGGGTACTGAAACAGAATGGCTTTTCATGTGGAAGAAGATGGGAGGCTATCAGCACAGCACAATATAACTGAGGTGATTTTGAAAGATCCTGATTTCTTCTGCTGTGCAGGATCCCCCGTATCTCTGAAGAAATGTGTATTTCCACATACAGCACAGCGCATATAGCTGTGGCTTTTCTGAAGATATCACAGACCCTTCAGACTGGGGGGAGAAAAACAAACCAACAACCAGGCAATCACAAGCAATTTACCAGACGGAGCAGGATGCCTGTAGCATCCCAAGCAGCCTGAGCCTGTCTGCCTCTGTTTAGGATAAATACTGAAACTGCACCTCCATGAACTCTTCTGCCTCTGCCCATCAGTAATGTGTATATAAAAAGTCTATGCCTGGGGATCAGCTAACGGGATTATTCACAGACACAAAATGAAGCTGGCCCAATCCTGACGTCCTTTGCAGCCTTCCCTGCAGCCTGCTGAGAGGGGCAAAAGCAGGCTCAGGCTCCAGGTCCTCATAATTTCGGCAGCCTTTTGGGAATCTGCAAGGGGGGTGGTGGTGGAAATAGGCTCCCATTTTTGTTTTTGTTGTTTTTCAATTTTAACAGAGCAACTTTCAGTCCGAAAGGAAACCCTGGTGAAGTGGTGAGGCTTTTGTCTCTCGCTATAATGCCACTGGGCTTTGGATTGACCTGTGTGATACAGTGACACTGTGTGGTTTGAATTTTTACATACAGCTGCATAAAGCAATTCTCATGTAAATTTTGGAGGTAAATAAGCCTGCTGTTGGTCTGCTGCATGGACACATATGCTCAAACCATTAGGCTTGAAAGGAGATTAGAATTAACCCACCCGTCTCTCACTGGCTCACTCTTTCCCTCCCCACCACGCAGCTCTTACAAGAGCCTGAACACCTTGCTATTTTAATGAATGGCAGCAGAGTTAAGGCTGACAGAAGAAAATTGTTGTATGCCCTGCCTCCCCCTTCCCTGCAGCCGCAGAGCCTCTGCTGGAAGCCATGAGGATTTAGAGGAGGCCACGAGCTGATTCCCCTGGCACAGGCGGGCACGTCAGAGTCGATGCCCTTCCCTTGCTCCCCTCTGAATTGCACAGGGTTGAGCTGAACCCTTCACTTCCCACTGTGGCAGCGGGAAGCCTCAGAGCCTGCCATATCAGGCCTTGTGTGTGTTTCCATTCTCCCTGGATAACTCCATTACCTCCTACTGGGTAGGGAAAGCTTTCGGAGCAGCTGAAAAGTCCTTTCCAGGCACCTGACGCTGGGGCATTCCCAAGTGCTTCTGCAGGGCTTGAACAGGCAGGGTCTCACCCAACAGCAGGCAGTGGCCACTGGGCACGACTTTGACTGGAGCTGGCATCTAAATGGCTTCACCTCCCAGCAGAGGAAGGGTTTTACTGTGAGTTCTTTGAAGGTAAGAGCAGGACCAAGTGCACACACACACACACACACACGTGCACAAAACTGCCAAGGGCATGAGCGGGCTGAGGGGAACCTGGCCCGGGTTGCTTGTTTATGCGAACTTTAAATAATTCATTTTTGTCCCTATTGAGCTCATCACAGCGTGACCAAAATAAACGTGTCTCCTTGGCCTATTGTTTGGAGCTGAGGATTGTCGAGCGGGAGGGAAATATTACAGTGACTGAGGGAGATACACGCAAGAGTGTGACCTTTAACTGCGGTACCTATAACCAGTCTCATCAAATTAAAGCACTGTATATTTTCCTTAATAATCTCTGATTAGGCTCGGGCTATGAGCGGACACGAACGCCCGCCATTGCTATGCAGCGGGAGGCCTGCTAAGCACCCGCCGAGCGCTTGGGAATAAGTGAGCAAAATGCTTTAATTTGATAGGGTTAGAATCCTGCAGGCTCCGGGGTGAGAAGTCACCAACAGCTCCGCTCGCACTGAATATGCAGAAATAAAAAAGTAAATTGCTTACATCTGCTGCAGGCAGGAGGGAAAATGATCTGATTGGACAGGCCGAGGGCTCTCCATCTCTTTTGGGTTAGAGAGAGGGGTTTGGAGCATCAAAAGCTCGTAATTGGAGTAATTCTGAATTAATGGACATGCACACGCACAGGCGCGTGCACCATTTTGAAGCAGCTGGTCACAGGATGCACATGCTCAGGAATGTTTGGAGATTGCAAAAATGCTGTTAAAAACGTTCTCCCTTATTCCTAATATTATTGACATTCGGATTTCATGACCTGTAAGGAGTGCAGTAAGTACAAAAAAGCCCGGCCCACCTGCCCGATAGAACCGTCTGCCTCTGCCTAGATCTGTTTATTCACAATACAATTATTCTATCTCTCTCTCTGTCTCTCTATCTCTGTTGTCTATCTGCTCTTTCATGTCTGAGGGTCTTCGCTGTGCGCAGAATCCCAGGCTTTAGCCTTGTCATCTGATACTGTATTTAATCTATGTATTTGATCAATAAGAATCAAAGACAAGGCTCAAGGTCTTTTTGGCACCAGGCATCCAGCTTTGTGCCGGGTGTCAGGGGTTGTCTACAGTGTCACCTTGATGGTGTCACACTAATTTGTACCCTACTTTGCTTGCCTCTCTGATCACAGCCTGCACTGGTTTGTGGATTTGGATTTTGTTGGGTTTTTTTTCTCTCTGTATTTCTTTTTTTTAATGCTTGTTTTTATTAGTTTGGGAGGTGGGGAAGCTGAGAGGTGGGAAGCTGAAGACATTAGCTTAGGGATTTAAGGAGCGCACTTCCTGACCCTCCTCCTCCCCTCTCTGCCCTCCCCCTGCGAGTCACTTACGCTCCAGAGTGAGGGTGTTACCTCCACCTGACAGGCACCATGTCCCAAGGGGGGCGATGTTACTAAATCCAAAATGACCAAGGGAAGAAATCCTGCAAGGCAAACTTTCAGGAGCGATTTCTCAGCTTGCTGCTGACAGGGAAAGGCAGGCACACCAAGGCCAGAGTCCAGGCTTCAGCCCACTTCTGGGTAAATCCACACAGTAGGTACATCTCTAAATTTCACTGGTATTTTTCTTGGAGACAGGCTTCTTTGGATCTCGCACTGATGCACAAACTTGAACAATTTGTTCTTTTATGGCTGCCTAAGGCTGTACTGCATCATTTCAATGGCCTTTTGTCTTGTGACAAGTATTGCAATGCCTATAATGTACTAAACATTCTAAAAATCCATGTAATTAATGCTCCAACATATCTAATATAGAACTATTATCTTGAGGACAGATAAATGCAGTTTATTTTTTTTTTTTCCCTTTGCCTACACCTCTTCATTCTCTTTTCTGTGCCGTTATTTAACACAGAAAATAATAGCACAGTAAATGTATTATTTAAGTCTCTCATTTAGAATTGTGCGCGTGTGTGAAGGCACTGCACAAAATGAGGCTGTGTTTAGACCCAGACCCTTAGCTGTAGACTGCAGGCTCCACCATGATTTCCTGAGGTGCCTTGGAAAGTCAGCCAAGATTTTCAAAAATGGGTGACCGACACTCAGCATCCATTTCTGAGTTTTGTTTTCAGAGGCACCAACCACGCACAGCGGCTGCAAGAATCCATGGGGACTGAAATGTTTCAGTATCTTGCTCCTGCAGCCACTGCACTTGGCTTTTCTGCTCTTAAAATTAATATTTCAATATAATTTAGTGAATCAGTGGAAATGTTTGGACTTAAGAAGGGCCGCCTACCCTGGAATTCTGTCCCTAAATAACAGTTGGGGTGGATGTTTGAGAACAAAGTACCTGAGAGAGAGAGCAAACAATGATAGGAAAAACTCTAGTTGTGCTTTTTAAAAACCACAGGCTCTGGGAAGAGGACAGGCTCAGCGCAGAGTTTGCTGTTATGATTGAGCTGCACGTAGTGATTAAGATGTATTTTGAAGTTTGAGGTTTTCTAGAGGAAGGGACACCCTGGCTGGATCCCACACAGCCTTTGGAAAACGCTGCTTTTTTTTTTTTGTCTGACCTGGCTGTCAGCCACCAGAGGATGAGAACGGGGTCAGTGTTACAGGTTTTTCTCCAGAAGCTTCTCAGGAGAAGCTGGTTATTTATTCCCTGGCTAAGATGCCACCTCCCTCAAACCGCTCGGCTCCACTCCGTGCCGAAGGGAAGCCTCTTTTGTCTGCCAGCCATGCCTGCCACAGTCTATTGGAAGGTATTTGTCAACAATTATATGTCTATTAAGGACAAGTCAATCAGGCCATGTGCAAATAGCCAGACCTCTGGGGTCTGCCTATTGATAGGGACCTGTCAATAGCCAATCCAGGCTTTTTTCAACCAATCAAGAAATTAAGCACTCACCAAAATCATTGCTCCTCTGAGTCCCTCCGGTCCATTTTTATTCTCAGAATGTTGATCTCTCTTTTTACTTTTTTTTTTTTCCCTGGGCTAATATTTATTTGGAATAAACAAAAGAGACTAGGAGGCACTTGTTAAAGCACTGCTTTAACTCTAAGAGGAGCATCTTCTCATTGTAATTAAGGATATTACCAAATGGTTGTGCTTGTAGGTGGCTGCGGTTAATCCCAATGACAGAGAAACTATAAAGGAATTAATAACAGAAACTTTAAATTAGCCCAACTGTAATTAATATCTACAGTATATAAATATCCACTCTTTCACCAACACAAATTTCAGTCATATTTACCTTTATTAGGCTGAGGAAGACAGTAATACTATGCAATATTTTCATGCATATTCAATTTGTAAACTCAACAGTTGATTTTGTAATTTATATTGCAAATTACTCTGCTGTTTCCCACACGTGAGCAGGAGAGAGAGCAGGAGAGAGAGGCAGACAGTGTGTGGGAAGCTTTAAACAAAAGCCTCTAGCAAAAGCCATGACATCAAAAAGATGCTCCACAGGGCCATCTCCTTTGAACCGGCAGAACTCCGGTATCACAGAATTCACTGGTGTTACACAACAAACGGCAGCGTTAAATAACTCTGCACAGAGACCTGAAATGACCAAAAATATTGAAAGCAGATGTAGTATGCAAAGCAGAAATGATATCTGATCTGTGCTCTTTAGGTACATCACAGCTGGCTTTGTTAGTAATTACCCAAACAAACATTCTGTCCATCAGGGCTTTATTTCTTTTTATTTCCACCCTTCAGACAGGACAAATTCTGAGAGTCGAGCATTTTTTCCCTGATGTTCAAGCACCAAACCAATAATTAGTAACCTAATTTATTAAAAGTCAGCATTTACCCAACAACATCCTTCAAACACCTATTTTTGAACTAAGGTGATGTATTTCTGCCCTGAAAGAATGGTAGAACGCAAAGATAAATTCTTTGCAGAATACTCCCCAGCCACTGGAGGATTTCTAGGTATGGAGATAAGATTTTTTTTTATATCACAAACTTTCTTATACTTTTAATTAAATCTATACCAGGGGAGAGATTTCAACCTGACTTTTATTGCTGGTTTTATCACAGTATTATTTTAGGTACTTGTTTCACATTAAAAAAAAAAAAAATTAAAATTACCTTTTCAGTTTCCTATTTGAAACCCAAAAAATACTTTAAAAAATCATCCTGATTGCAGCTCCTTTTTTAATTCTCCACCCTCCTCCCAGACATGGACCCTTTAGAAAACAGCTTTGGTTCTTCTTTAATCTGATTTTAGCAGGTGCAGCAGGTGGATAAAAGCTTTTCAGCAGACGCTTTGGGAGAGTGACCATTAAAGGCAGGCAATTCATTTCACTGTAAATACGAGCCATTTTTTTGCTAAGGAACCCTAAAAAAGAAATTCTAACATGTCAGTACACAGATTTAGCACTCATGTTTCCAGCTTCTCTGAGCTGTGTCAGCTTTCACATGCAAAATCAGTTTTCAAGAGATCATTTATGTAATAATTTATCTTCACAGGAGAGGAATCTGTAATATTTAAAAGCCTCATGTAAACTATCTTTCATATATATACATGGGCACAGCACTGTGACACCTCTCAAATAAGTACCAATTAAAGGTATTTTTTCTAAAAGCTTTTAATTCAACTTTATTTTTACCTCCCTGAACTCAGAGGGAGGTAATGACTTCATAGATAACTGCAGCCGTTCCTAAATTCACAAATTTTTAGACCACAGGAGACCAAGTCATCTGACACTGTCCACAACGGAGACCAAAAATCCTAACAGCCCTTTCTGCCAGCTCCCACTGAAAGCAAAGCACATCAGTCTAGAAATTATATTTTTAAAAATATATATATGCCCTTTCCATCAGTATTTGATGTTTGTCTAGTTGATGAACTTCCTTAAAACATCCAGAGGGAAGCTGTTGAAGGGCTTTTCCTTTTCAGATTTTATTGAGGAAAGGGAAAGGGCAAATTTTATATTCAAAGGGCTTAAAGTGCCTGCTAAAGGTCTGCCTTTAAATTCCCTAAAATTTAGGGAATTTAGCGAGAAGGGAGATGGCTCTTCTGCTCTGTTTCATATTTACACAGTGCAAAGAGCACGACTCTCCCAGCAGTGTGAGATGGGCTGAAATTTCTCCCTCAAATGGGTGAGCAAAGGACAGAATATTTCCCTTTGAATTTTGGGGGTTCATTTTTTTTTTTCTTTTGGTCAGCTTTAGCCAATTTACTGCCTCTGAAATAATTTCCTGCTATACCTTCTAAAATTGCAATTTTAGCTCTTTTTTTTTCTTTTCTTTTTTTTTTTTTTTTTTTTTTTTTACACTTCACGAAGAAGTTATGCTCTTAATATCCAATAAGAAAAAAAAATGCAGGACAAAGCTCTGTAACTTGGTGGGCAGGGATCTAACTTAAGGCTGGATGGAGGGAGCTCGTTACTGACACAGGGACTCCAATGTCCCTGTGCTGCTCCGAGCACTTGCAAAATTCAGGACTACCTGAGGAAAGAGTTTGAGCATCTGACAGGGAATAGCATAGAGTGTAATAACAAAGATTCGACCACTGTGTGCGTATTTTCCACCTCTTTGACGTGAAAAAGAATGCAATTTTAAGAGGCAGGGAGAGATTATTTGGGGACGATTTCTTAGGAGAAAATGGCAAAGAAAAATAAATGGTGTATGCAAAATATACACAGTACAGGCAGCCCAAGCTGGGTAGTTTAACAATGTTTTTTTTTTTCTGCGAAGCTGGTATTTGTACAAGGTGGTTTTTATTTAAAATACCTGCTTGAAACAGAGCAGGGGGAACAAATCAACAAACAAAGGACAACCCTGCTGCAAGGCACAGAATTCCCTGTGTTCCTCAGGGATGTCAGACAGTGAGAAGCAAAGGGGCCGCGCGTGCACCTCCAGCGATTCCCTCTGCACCGCCTGGAGACACAGACTCAGGCCAGAGAGAGGTCCCAAAAGGGTAACAAGTCCTTGCTCTGATTTTAAACTCTCCACGGGCAGCTCTGTTTTGATGAGAGATTCTTCTGCACTAAAAGAACTGCTCCCCTCTGCCCTGAAGTTGCGGCGTGCTTGGTTCCGTGTCCCGCGTGTCATGGCTCTGCTTGGCGAGGACACCCCGCACAAAAATTCCCAGCCATGAAGTTTGTCCTGCTCCAAAACCCGGTTCAGGGAGCCCAGGTTTGCTACAGATGCAAAATCTTAACGGGCATGTGAGAAAGCGGACGTAAAGTCACCGTTTATAAAGGGAAAAAACCAAAAACCAGAGAAATACAACAGCAGGATTTTACAACAGAGGACATCCAGGGAACAGCCGCAGTCAGAGCTTTCTCTCTGAGTCAGGGACGGTGCTTTAGTGTGCCCTTACTCAAAACATGTACAGACAAACACGGAAAATGTGATATATTTGCATACAGTGCAGCAGCAGTACACTGAGAGCGAGCTCCGTGTGCTGGAATACAGCTCAGAGCCTGCTGAGGAATTTTTCTCATTTTACAAATTGTTAGGACTCAGGGATTCACTAAAAATATTCTTTTGAAGCTTGTCTAGTCCTTGGCAAGTGTTCCAATTTATCCTCCCTTTAATGGTGTGAAACTGGGTTTTGTTAGGGCTGGGTACATGATCTCTGCTGCCTGGTGCTCAAAGGAAGCAGGGAAAAGCCTCTGATGAAGATACGTAAGAAGGGAAGAAAGAAGCAGCTTCTGATCTGGTTATTTCGTGATCAAAATTGCTTGAAATGAACTTTGATCCAGCCGCTACTCTGAAGAATTATAGCTAACAAATAAACAAACCCAGCAGAAAAAAGAAAAAAAATTCCTTAGAGCTTTTATTCCCTCCTCGGTTTCCACGGGTATCTTGTCATCAGCCACAGCCGGATTTCAGGGAAAACTTCCCCAGATCCAGCCCAGGCTTGTCCGTTGCAGGCTCCTGGCAGGAGGGACCAAGCCTGACTGGTACCACACAGAGCACCTGGAGCGTAACAAGGGCTAAGTAATAATAATAACTGTCCACTAACCACATCAATGTTTTAAGTATCTCACATAAGTGGATAACTTGATTTGTAAATAAACTACATTTCAGGAATATTTCATAAACATCCTGTGCTAAGTTGGTGCCTGGGGTAATATAGATTTTCATCCATATTCATCTCCGCGCAGGAATTCCCGGGAGTTGCTTGGGGGGNGGCGGGAGCGGGCCCCGAACCCGCGGCCCCTGGAGCGCGGGGGCAGCGGGGGCCGCGCGCGCTGCGCGGTGCGCCAGCGCCATCTACCGGCCGCGCGGGGGCGGCGCGTGACTGTCGCGACTGTCGCCGATGTCGCCCGCCCGCACGAGGCTCTCGTTGGTTTCCTCGCTGCCCCGAGCCCGTCTGTCCGCCCCTGGCGCCTGCTCGTCCTTAGGGCTGCTCTCAGCCCCTGAACGCGAGGTCAGACCGGTTGAAAACGCGCCCCTGTTCGCCCCGCGGATGGTGGGAATCGGCTC
>VZUA01036973.1:31274-41819 GCA_013401035.1 Horornis vulcanius
TTCCTTCTTTCCTTCCACAAAAAACAATCCTGACCTGTCATTTAAAAAAAAAAAATCCTGAATATTTCAAGTCTTTAGCAGAAGAATATTTGATGAAAATAAGGTGGGGTTTTTTTGTTGGTTTGTTTTTGGTGGCTTTTTTCTGCGAAACACACTGTTCACTAAACTTCCCCTTATTTGAAAAATCAGGTTTCCATCAAAAATGTTTCCATCAGAGAGTTTTTCTCCCGGGCTTTTATTCAGTGTGCAATCCTGCTAGCAGTTACTGAGGTGCAACATCTGTTGACTTCAGTCAAAGTTGCACCCCAGTAATTGAAAGCAGAATTGGGTCTGTTCTTTGTAAGGTGTGTTGAATGGACAAAATCGTGCATTGACTGAAGTGTTAGTCTTAGCAGTAAGTGATCCTCTAATTTAATCCTCCGCTCTATTCACGTCTCAGATACAAAATGTTTAATAAACTGCAGCTCGGTGGTAAGAGTGAGTTACCCATCAGCACATTTCTCAGCCAAAATTGTAGAGTAAACTACTCTCAATAGTAGGTTTATGTTACCATTTACATTACTGGGTAAAACCAGAAATTGGAGTTTTTATGTATAATGTGTTACTTATATAATGCACTATATAAGGAGGTTTATTTTCTCAGCTTCCTCAGATTTCACGTTGGATGTTGCTTTATTGTACATATTAGTGGTAAATTTTGAGTGCAAGTCTTTTCTTTTATACACTGTGTGTATCCATACAAATGGATTTTGCATCCAGTCTGTAGTTTCCTGGGATATGAAAAAGAAGCTCCCCAAACCTATAATTTTGGGGGGCAAGGGGGAGAGCTCTGGCACAGCTTCTTTTAGATCCCAGATATATTTTATCATTCCCTGACCCAAACTTGCCTTTTATATATATTGTACCACACAGAACAAGCTAAACTTATACATTTGTATGTTGTTCCACACCAGAATGGGGGAAATATATATATTATATTATATTATATTATATTATATTATATTNACAGGAATTTGCAGATCAATGGAGTTGCAGCTCCTACTCTAACCTTTTGCTACTAAGAAACTCCATATTTAAAATGTTCATCTCACTTAAAAGGTAAGTTTTATAAATGTACTTCCTCTGAGAAATACCCAGAAAACAAGTCGGTAAGTCACCTGCACCATATTTGCAGCCAGCACCTGATACACCAAGTGTCTACAAGTGAAGAAAACCCACTGAAATACTTTTGCAGAATAATTCATTAAAGTTTGAAAAGGAAGAAAATATTCATTTATATACCCATTTCTTAAGGAATTAAATATTCTTTGTTCTTGTTTTTTTTTTTAATGTTGGCATGAAAAGTTCTCAAAGATTTGCAAATTTATTGAATGCTTCTGTTTAAACTTAACTACTTTAGTTGGAAGCTATAAAGATCTCATACCTGTTAGAAACATTTAAATAAAAGCAAAGTTGTGGTCTCATTACACACCAAAAATATTTATGTGTAATCTTTAAGCAAAATTAGTGATGTTGTTGAGTAGAATTAAGTTTTATAAGCATCTGAAACTTGAAGCCTTTGTGTTTTATACTTAGATTTTTGCCAACAGCAGTTTTGTGCTAGTCCAGTGAGAGACCTCACTCACTATTAATGACATTTGAAATGAAGCAAACAAAATATTATCTAATTCATTATAAATTTTAATCGCCATCTATAAGAGCATAGATGTTCACAGATGTTTTTAAAAGTCTTGACTTGTTTTAAATCAGTGATGAAAAATACTCCTGTCATTAGAAGGATCTTAGTTTTAAATTCTTCCATCTAGATAATGAGTTATTTCTATGAGCAGTTGATTTCCAAAATCTCTATAGCACAATTCTTCTGGACCCCAGTGTCTTAGCCCAAGAATTACTTGGTCTTCTGAATTCTTGCATCACTAGGCAAACACACAAGTCTAATAAGCAGAATTCATGTTGTGATGTTAAACGCAGATAAAAAATAATGTAGGTGGTACAATAGTATGGAACAATTCCCTGAATCATTTAAAGCTGATTAAATTGTGTTGATCAATCATTCTAAATAACTGAGGAGGAACAAAACTGAGCATTGTGAGGAATAAGGATGGGGCATGATTTTTCAGCAAGAAAAGCTTTCCTGGCTTAGCATGAAAATATAATGTGTTAACAGAGTCTTAAAATCAATATACCATGAATTAGCAGTCAGCAGAGAACAGCCAGATGACAGGGGGAATATGATTCATTTCTTAGAATGACTAAGATCTCAGGCAGCTTGTTGAGCAGAATATTTGGAGATTGTGAATAGAGTTAAAAGAAATTCCTTTAATTTGATCTGGAAGTGTGTTTATGACAGACATAAAGCACTTGAATTCTACTGAGGATTTCCTCTTGTGCTGCAGTCGTCCTGACTCTGCTCTTTACAGCTGTTCTTTAAGTACTGACTGCTGAGCCAGACAAGCCAGTCCTCTTACACCTTAATGCATGGAAATGAAGTTTCCAGTTCTAGATGAGTAATTAGATAATCCTGCACTGACGGTGTAATGGTAATGAAGTGAAGAGGAAAGGATCCCTCAATAATCAGATCCTTTTCAGGCATTCAAAAGAAAATGCATTTTGATGTTTTTCAAAAGACACTCAGCTGCCTTATTCCACCTCTTTCCTTTCCTTCATTTCAGCTTAAAAATTACAGTTTTTTCATTAGACAAACAACATCCTTAGGTGCTCTGGATGCAAACGAATGTGGATTGCCTTAATATGGGAAGTGACAGCCCCTGGCATTTGTCTGAATATTAATGCTGAATCAGATGGAGAAATCATTATGGCTGATGGTTTTGGTTATTAAGTTTAAAATGTCAGAAGCCTGAGTTTAAGTTTTCGTGACAGCAACAAATGTTTTGTAATTTTTTTAATGCTTAAGTTTCAATTTAAATTCAAATTTCCACTTCTTTTTTTGTCTTATCTTTTGGGCTTTCAGTGTCCAGGAACTTTTATTTTTGGTGGATTGGGAGAAATCTGAAATCTAGTTGGAACTGGGAGAAAACTCCTGCTATCTGTAGTTGCAGCACCTTTGCTTTTTGTGCCATTGGCCTCTCTCTTTGTCTCCTGGGATCATAAAGGACAGCATTTTCAGAGAGGCTCATGGCCAGTTTTTTGAGTAGCCCCAGCCTGGGCCAGATTTCCAGAGCTGGATCCTGCTGTTCCCACTGTTGTGTTTACAGACAGACGTTCAACAAAGCCCTCAAGCTGTTGAGTTCTTTTAAAAACCTGGCCACATATTTCTGTGTTGGCTTTGGTTATAAAGACTGGGCACTGATGCTCTGTGGTTGAGCTCCTCTGCTATTTCTGACCTCAGAGGACATGTCTGGATGTTCTGGTGGTGGTTCTTGAGGACTGTAAGCTGGCAGAGAGGTTTGGAAGTCTCATCTGGTATGGAAGCAGGTCTTGGAAGACACTAAAAGACTTGGTCCTCCTCAATGAAAGGTGTGTTTGTGTCTCCTATGAAGTTCTGGCCACAGCCAGGCCAAATGTAGGCTCTGTTAAACTCTGGATCCAAAGAGCCTCTGCCTTTTTTCCAAGGCCCTTTTTTCTCTTCTTTATTATAATGCCACCTCTTAGTGACCTCCTGGGTCTGCAAGTTCTGTAGAAAACCTCACTGAACGCTTCAACAAAACAGGTGTGAATGTCAGATTTCAAGAGAGGAATGAATTCAGGCTCAGAGGGAAACACTCCTGACGGAGCAGAGGAGAATGAACAACTCCTTTTGCAGGGTCTTGGGAGACGCTCATGCTTGGCAAGAGAAGGGAGCTCGGGGAGAATCAATCTGCTGAGAATGGGAGGGCAATTCTGCTTTCTGTCAGAGATTAATAGCTCAGTAACCTCGGTGGGAAGCCTGACAGGAACAACCACAACAGCAGGAAACTCCAGCACCGGCGCTGTGCTTTTGAGCATTAGTCTCTCATCCCTCAGCCTTCCCATGCCGAGCCTCCTGCCTTACAAACCGGAGCTGCTGTGCTTGGAGTGAGATCCAGCCCCGGGTCCAGCCCCAGCCACTCCCACACCAACACTGCTCCAGCCCCACAGCTTTTGCTGGGAGTGGTAGCAGGTCCTCAGACTGTAAATCCTCCAAGGCAGAATGCCAGCCATGCCTTTGGGTAACAGAGAAGCGCTGAAGTGACTCAGAAGCTGAAGTCCCCAGCAATTCTCTGCAGTCTTTAAATTGCTTTGACTTTCAGAGAGACTGGGGCTATTCAGATGTTTATTCCCTTCTAAAAACTTTCCCACTGGTGTTTAACAAATATAGTATATTCCCTCTTTGGGATTTTAGAGTGAGTTAACAGCCCAGTTCCTTTGAGCAAGGCAGAGAACTGAAGACCCTCCCTTGCCCACATTTTTTATTTTGGCAGAAAATGTGAAACTTCCTTGTTCAGATGTCTGTTCCCTATTTTAATTTTGTTTTACTCCTTACCCTTCTAACACTTTTAATTTGGTTGGGGAGGAGAGGAGAATTGCTTTTTCTTTCCCACTTATTGTGGTAGAAAATGGGGGATGGAGACCAGCTTCCTTGGACTCTTATATTCAAAATAGCTATAAATAATTAGTTACAGGGACCTAGCTTCCCCCTCCTTTTAAGGCCTAATTTAAGGTCTTTATCAAAATGATTTAAAATGCCTTTCTCAGTGGGAAACTATATTTCAGAGCTTTTATTTATTAGACTTCTCAAAAAGTGTGTTTTTAATGCACATCCTGACTTTCTGCCAAAACTCTCCACTGTAACATTGGGATTGGAGCAACCCTTTGTATAGGGAGTTATATTTATTGGATTTTTACATATTGATACAGAGCAATTCATCTAAATAAATCATACACAGAACTGGCACATAAATCTCCCAGTCTTCACTACTCACAGTACTATATTACTGTCCTGACAGCTTTCCCTCAAATACAGAAAAACTTTCCTCTTGGTGTACTTTTCTGTAGTTGTCTTCAAGTGTCAATGATTTTCAGGGGCTGCATAGCTTGGTTGTTGCTGCTGTGAGCTGTAGAGTTTGGGTTGTGGATTTTGTTTTATGATATAAAGACAAGACAACATCACTGCGTTTTAAAGGAGGGCAAAGCCTCAAACTCTGCAAGATGTGTGAGGATCATAACATAGTAAGCAAAGGCAGATTCCATGGTAGATGGTTGAATATCTAAATATTTTAGCATTATGAGCCTGCTATGGCACTGAGAGGAGATTTCTTTCTCTTGGTTTAAAAAGTACAATGTCTCTTGTGCTGGATGGCTGCTTTGAGGAGCGCAGTTTGCTTCAGCAGTTTCAGGACTCCCAGACTAAGTGTGTGTGTTTGTAGGTTGGACTCCTCCATTCTGGGACATCCTCTTCCCCCTCCCAAATTGTTTCCTGCTTTCTGAGCAGAAGCTGCATATGAGACAGTCTGGGCCTAATTATTTGAAGCAAATACAAAACCATAAGCCAGGTCATGGATGGGTACAATTCAGTGTAACCCTCTGGCAGTTCACACCAGGGGAAGCTCTGCCTGGCTGTGTTTTGAATCCCTGCCATTACAAATCCCAGGGATGTGACAGCCTTCTCAAAAAACTCAAGTTCAGTCTTTCCCAGTGAAGGGTTAAAAGCTGTGGCTTTCCAAAGGGATTTTGTAGTACTGGGCCCATCACTCCAGAAGGCTCTGGTCTTGCTGAAGAAAGGGCTCTGACATCCAGGCAGTGCTCTTGAAAGCTCAGAGTTTGCAAAGTCAGAGGTCTGTAAGAAATTGTTACAATAAAAGGTAGAACAGATCCTAGCAAGCGTTCAATCACCCAGCATGGTGCCACTCAGAGGCAGAAGACCTTAAAACAACCAGCAAGATGCCTGCAGAAGAAGCCTCTGTGCCAGCTCTGGCACTCTGTGGCCGTCATTCCACTCTGAGCCTGTCATTCCATGCCTTTCTTCCAAGGTAGGTTTGGCAGAGGCGCTGGGAACAGGTTAGGTCAGCTCAGCCTGGGCACTGCTGATGTGTGAGGGCCACAGCCATCTTTTTATTCAGTAGAAGAAAACAGAAGGAAAACAATTACAAGCTAAGATAATTTTCCTGATTGAAAAACAAATTTCTTATTTGAGGATGCTTCATGTAGGAATAGGGAAACGGGCACAAAGGCACCTGCAGGAGGCCATCAGTGACACTGCTGTCAGCACTCACCTCTGACTGGTGTCCAGCTGTGGCCATCTCCAGGATCTGTCATTGAAAGCATGTGTGGAGAAGAAAATAAACAGAGAGACACTCCTCTCTCAAAAATCATTCTTAAAGTGTTCTTATGGGAAAAGGGGATACTCCAGCCCTGCCCACTGTCACAGTGTTGGATCAGCAATCCATGGATTCATGGGTAACTCTTTGTAAAAGAGGGAAAGAATTAGAGATTTCAGCCAGAGACAGGGTTAGATTGGATATTAGGAAGAAATTCTTCCCTGTGAAGGTGGTGAGGGCCTGGCACACGGTGCCCAGAGAAGCTGTGGCTGCCTCATCCCTGGAAGTGTCCAAGGCCGGGTTGGATGGGGCTTGGAGCAGCCTGGGATAATGGAAGATGTCCATGCCCATGGCAGGGGGTTGGAAATACATGATCTTTAAGATTCTTTCCAACCCAAACCATTCTGATTTGTTGACCACTGGTAATATTAATGAATGATGGTTCTATCACTTTCTGTATTTCATTCAAGCATGTTGTTTACAACCTACCCTTAAAAAATCATTAAATGGCAGATTCTTTTAAAAATGCATGCGAATTTGCCTCAGAAGAACAAATTTGTTTGGATAGTAAACAAAAATTCTGGGTTTATTTTCTTTTTTTTTACTTGAAATCTGTGTGCATGTCATAAAATATTCCTGTGTACTTTCAAGAATAATTGAAGCATATGTAGCCAAAATGTAATACTTTTCATAATGACTTCAGATTAAATTATCCATTATATGGGACTAACACATAAAAGCCTTCCTCTACATCAAGTGATAGATCAAAGGGAGGCACGATGGCTTGTCCACATGCACAAACCACACCTCTCAGATTCTGAGAACAAGGATATGCCGTCTGCATTTTAACTACATCTCCATGACATGAAACAGTATTCCTGCGTCTCCTACTGTGGGAGAGGCAGGTAGTCCTGGCTACAAAGATTTCTTTTTACATTTCTCCCCTCTTTTTTTTTTTTTTTAAGTTCCATAACACAGATGAGATTTCAGTGACTAGTCCTGGGTGAGTCTAATTTGAAAACTAAACTTCACTCAGCTCCTCTCAGGGCGCTGTGGGAACCTCTCGGGAGGAAGTGCGGCTCTCAGTCCTTGGGTGGTAAATCCCTGAACCCAAACCCCAGTCCTGCATCCTGGGGAATGGTGCTGGTGGAGACGTATTCCTGCACAAATCCCAGCAGATTCAGTGGGCACAGCATGGGGATTGATGAGTTCCTGTTCCACGGGTCCCTGTCTTCCTGCTTTCTGCCAGTGGTTGGAGCACAGCACTGTGCCTCAGACCCTTCTCCTCTTTACTGGCTTGCTTGTTGAACTCAGATGTATTTAAAACTTTCTGTGCCTCACTTTTTTTTATCTGCACAATTAATGTAGTAATATTTCCACCCTTGTAAGGATTCTTAATTACTCTGTCTACCTAAAACTCTTTCCTTCAAGTGGATGATGTGAGGCAGACAAATTCTGAGTGTTACTGCTGGTGAGCATTGATGGATGACTCTCAGATAGGGATCCAACTGTCCCAGCTTTTGGAGTGTTTTGCTGTGAGTTTTTCTCACTATCTCGTCATGAGTAATAAGGAATGTAAAGTTACTGGCTTAGTGGCATGATTAAAGATGTTTGTGTTTGGAATTTGACTGCAGTAAGAGACTGAAGATGTATAGTTTTATTTAAGTGCATGTCTAGATCTAGTCTCCCAGCCAGCAGATTGGATGTTAGCCCAATTATTCCCATTAGCATCTGGTTTTTGAGCACTGATGTACTACCATGATCAGGGAATAAAATTCCTTAAAATAACCTCCCCAAGCTGAAATGTAGAGGTACCTTTTATTGTTGTCGTGGCTGCTCAAAATGTGAAGTGCACTGGGGAAGTGCTGAGTTGAGGCACCAGGAGAAGAGGCTGTGATCATGGAAAGGCTGAAACTTCTCCTCTGATCATTTCTGACAGCTCAGAGTGGTTCTTCCACAATTGGAACCACTTGTGCTGCTTATTAATATAATGAAACTTATCCTCCAGCAAAAACAGAACCAACGACTGACACAGGAGTGGAGGGAGAGGCTGAAACCTGATCTGCTTAGGGGTCTCTTAAAGATGATGGAAGACTAATAAAATCCAGCCTGCTTCCTACCTCCATTACAACTCCCACTCCCAGCCTGTCCTCACGAGCTGAAGTGGAATAATGGCTCCTTCCAGAGCCAAGACATCCATCCCCCAGTACAGCTGATGGCCCCTAATGGTGCTGGGCACCAGGGCCTGTTTTGGTACCTCCCCTAACCTATGAAATTCTTTATTTTGATTCTGCTGGGTGCTATATGAAGCCTCTAAAATGTTTCTTATTTCTTCAGGAGTAGGCTTCTTTGGTCATGTGTTTTAAGGGTTTTTTTAATTATTTTTCAGGTTAAAAGATGTTTCCACAGTATTTCAGAAAAGCTCAGTGTTTGGTACATCTTCATCATGAGGATAATCATAAGAACAGAAAAACATTCATTTTTCTGTTGGCAGTGATTAGAGAAACAGTCATAACTTTGCATTAAATAGGATTTCTCAAAACCAGGAGGGTGATCATGGGATGTGGAGAGAAAAAAAATACAATAATGATTTAAAAAAAAATAATAATAATAAAAAAAAACCCCAAACCTGAGGTCTTCAAGCTTTTCAAGAAGTAGATAGGAAAGCAGCTAAACAGAACTGTAAGGGTAAGCACGGCAAAATGTCAGAGTTGATTTAACTCATTACATTTAAGTGGAAAATAAGGGATGAAAGTTTAGTTTAAGAAAAATTAAGGAAATACCCAAGAATGAGTTTACAAAGTGCAATATTTTCTCTCAAAGCCGTAGGGTTAGCAGGTTGGTATCCAGCATCTGTGACTGATTAGGGGCATTTGAGATGGCAGGTGGCTTTAGGAAATGGAAACCTTACAGGGCTTTACAAATACTTTCTGTAGTTAGGCAAAGTTATTTGATTTATTCTCGCTGGTTCTCACTGAATAGCCTGGTTTAAAATCTATCAACTTGTCTTAATCCATGTTAATATTTTCTTATAGACACAGTGTTGTGAAAATTCTCCAATCGGATTCTGTAGAGTTGCCCTGGAGAATAATAGAGTTACTCAGTTTACACCACCGAGGGCTGTGTTAAGGTGAAGAACATAAATCATGGCATTTAAAAATGCCAGCCAAATCTTTTAGACAGTAATGAGATCAAGAACCAGATCTGATCATATTTGCTCCTGACAATTTTAAAGAGGCCTGTAATTCCACGTGCTTCCCCTCTGTGTGGTCATGTTGAAATGGCCTGTCTGTATCAAGAAGCCAAAGCCCCAAAAACCTCCTCAGCAGGGTAAAGGGTGGAATGGGCTTGATCTGCTGATCAGTTCACACTGTTGGAAAAGGAGGAGGAAAAGGCAACCCTGCATCTCTTCTTTGCTCTGGTCCCTAGGCTATGAGCTCCAGTGAGGCCGTGCAGGAGGCAGGGCCACAGGAGAGCCTATGGTTCTCCTCTTTGGGCTTGGATGGGCACCAAAAACTCATCAGAAATATTTTGGAGGCACGCTGAAGACAAGAAAGTAAACCCCGTGTCTGGAGCTACTCCACAAGTCAAACCAACACACAAAAACTGTCTCCTTAAAAAAGGGTAACAATGGGTAAAATAGAATTTGCAGCTGCAGGAAGTGTGGCCATAACACGATTCAGGGCAAGAGGAGTTAAAACTCTCAATTAGTTTTCCCAAATAGCATTCCTGAGGAATAACTCAAGGAGAAAATACTGCAGAAGCCCCAGCACAGGTTTGTTATTACTAGAGAAGAAAAATCAGCATTTGGCCAAACCTTTCCATTATCTGATACTGTAAAACCAGCCCTGCAGTGCTGTCTGGGATGTTCTAACCTCGGCACTGGTCCAGATCCATTTCCAGCTATGAACTGTGTGTCTGTCTCTGTTTGTGTGTTCTTCTGCAGATTTATTTTAAATCACCCTTCCTGAAGCTGCCCAGCATCCTGATTTATAGGATTTTACTAAGCTTCACATAGCCTTTTCTTTTCTTTACTAAGTATGTTTTACTACTTCGTATTTTTTTTCAAAAAAAAAAATGGATTTTATTGGACAAGGGTTCAAACATAGCTGCATAATATTTGTTTTACGGATTTCGTATTAAACCACTTTAACACATTTGTAGACCTGAGGAACTCAGCAAATACTGTGAAGTAAATGCCCTGAGCTTCATCTTGCTGCTTTGAACTGAGCACAGTGAACTTTGCCTGGTTACTGAGCTGACACGTGAACAGCCCATTTGCAATTCATAGAGAGAGAGAGAGAGAGAG
>VZUA01036975.1:11456-22570 GCA_013401035.1 Horornis vulcanius
TCCTTCCCTCTGCATTTGGCATACTGGGATCTAAAAACCAGCAGAATTATGAAGCTGCAGTTGCCCAGCATTGCCTCCCCCCACTGTCAGTTCAAGCAAAGACAGAATCACAGAATGGGTCAGAAGGGACCACAGTGGGTCATCTGATCCAACCTTCTTTCTCAAGCAGGGTCCCAGAACACATGGCACAGGAATGTGCTCCAGATGGTTCTTGAGTATCTCCACTGAGGGATACTCCACACCCTCTCTGGGCAGCCTTTTCCAGTTCTTGGTAAAGAAGTTTTTGATAGTGTTCAGGTAGAACTTCTGTGCATCAGTTTCTCCCCGTTGCCTCTTATTGCTTGCACCACGGAGATAAGGCCTGAGCAGGGGCTTTTCCTTGGTGAGGAGCTTTGTCCAAGCCCAGGAAGAAGTTTATACAGGTTAGTGGGCCTCAGCCTGGGATTTCCCTGGTGATTCCATGCTAGAGTAGCAACAACTCTGCTGCTTCCAATCCCTGTGCTGTGCAATGCCCTTCTGGAGCACGTGCGTGTGTGTCCTGCACAGCGTGACTGCAGCTCCCAGGGTGCAGCAAACACACTCTCCCAGGCAGCAAGTGCATGATTGCCATCTTGCTCAGACTGCTCTGGGGGGGCTTCAGCCTCTGCTGTAAATTGGTCAGGAAGATGCAGCGTCAGACTATCAACATCAGGCCAGATGTTAGAGATGGTGTCATCCCCACTGCACACAACCCTGCTTTGGGGCAGTGGGACCATCTCAGACACATCCAGAGGGGCTTCAACCCACCTGGCTCAGGTGCTGCATCCTGCTGAGGCACCTTGGCTCAGGAAGCTGGGGCTCCTCCACTGCTTTGGGCTGGTTTTTACCACTTTCACAGTGACATCAGGCTCCTCAGCAGAAGTTAAACCCACACGTGAGCCACACACTGACGTACTCCAGTCAGTACCTCTTGGGCAGTACAGGAGTTAAGCTGAAATTAGCAGGACTCTGGGTGTGACTGACAATAATATGCAAAAAGGAGAAGGGTCAGGGTTCCTGTAATGTCACAGATTTAAACTCTGTCTTTCCAGCTCTGTCACACTCTTTTTGAAGCAATGATTTTTAATTTTTCTTCTGGAAATAAAACAGATGCTTTTAATAAACAAGCAGAGCCCTTGGGTGCTGCATCTTTTTAACCAGATGACAGTGTCACCAGAAACCATCTCTCAGTGTGATAGCTTTTGCCTTATCTCTAAAGTAACACATTTGCCTGATCAATCAAATATAAAAAATACAATTTAAAACAGCTGCATTTTGGGTTTCTGAAATTCATTACGTCTTTAGACTGCTCCTCTTATCCCCTAAGCTGCGATATAATTTTAGTTAATAACCTCCTCCTTCACCTTACCTTCTCCTTCACTTTACAGTATAGTCCCATTTCATCCCTCGCCTTTAAAAGGAATTGATTTGATTTTTTGGCTGCTGGGGAGGTGGGGGATGGGGGTCAGGACAGCAGGAAGGACAAGGAAAAGCTGAGTTTGTAGAGGAAACAGGATTGCTTTCGTGTCTTGCTTTTCTTTCTGCGCATATAAATTTTAGGCAAGAAGTAAACCTTCCCCATCTGTGACTATGCAGAAATAGGTTACACTGCCTAAAGCAATTGCAGTAACTCACTTGCCACTTCTATAGAGCCCTCTGCTGTATTAGTTTTATGCTGATAACTTTACTTTCCAGGCATATAAAGGGTAGGTAATTGAAATCACAAAGGCAGTTTCATACCTGAGCTATCATATCATCAGCTGGATGGATCTGAAACCAGATTAATACTGTGTTAGTTCTTTCAGCTGGGCAGTGGCATAATGTATCATGTAACTGGCTGTTCTCTGTGTAAAATGGGCAAGTGACAGGAGGACCTTTTTTCCTGACAGTGCAAGTTCTGTAATATTTAGAAGCACAAATTTGACCATCTAGTCAGAAGCTACTCTTCTACTGATAAAGGCACAATGGGATAAACTTTGAATCCAAATGTTAGGAATAGTGGCATTAGTAAAAGCAGAGAATCTTACAAACTTTCTGGATCTTCAAAGTGTTATAGAACTTGGGTTTATTCATATGAAAAACTAGTGCTTTTGGGGCTTACAAGCACAGATGGAGAAACAGCTTTCACCATTTCAGCCATGATGGAATATTTCATGGTGGCTAACAAAATGCAAGAGTGAAATTAAAGACTTCTCTTTCCATGGCAGAAATAAGAATGATGACCATGGATATCTGGTGTAACCAATTCTCAGGATCAATCTGAACTGACTGATAGCATGCAACTCCAACACAGCAGAATATATTGCACTATACAGTAGACCTGGGAATTCCTTCTCCTGGGAATTCCACATTCTATTTCATCTTCCACACCTTTAAAAGGTATTCCTTCAGTCAGTCAAGCGTGATATTGGTTTCCTCTTCCCTGCAGAGTGTGGCTGTAGCAGCAAATAGTTGGTCCAGTGTGCCATAAATTTCCAATTTAGATGGCAACAGAGATCTCAGTATATGTGAAAGCTGAGTTTGGAAAAGGAGTTTTCAGGTTGGGCTCTTAGAAGCAAGGTGAAGTGTCTGATTGTTCATATAGTAACAACTGGTCTACAGCCGGCTAAACACGAGCCAGCTGTGCCCAGGGGGCCAAGAGGGCCAGAGGCATCCTGGCCTGGATCAGCAATGGTGTGGCCGGCAGGAGCAGGGCAGGGACTGTCCCCCTGTACCCAGCATTGCTGAGGCCACACCTCGAGTGCTGTGTCCAGTTCTGGGCCCCTCACTGCAAGAAGGATTTTGGGGTGCTGCAGTGTGTCCAGAGAAGGGCAGTGGAGCTCGGATGGGTCTGAGGGAGCACAAGTCCCATCAGAGGCAGCTGAGGGTCTCTTAGAGAAAAGGGGGCTCAGGGGGACCTTATCACTCTCTAAAACTCCCCGATGGGAGGTTGTGGCCAGATGGGGGTCAGCCTCTTCTACCGGGCAACAAGCAACAGGACAAGAGGAAATGGCCTCAAGCTGTGCTAGGAATGGTTCAGGTTGGACATCAGGAAGAATTTCTTCACAGAAAGTGTTGTTAAACATTGGAACAGGCTGCCCAGGGAGGTGGGGCCACCACCATGCCTGGAGGTGTTCACGGAACAGCTCACTCAATGCCATGGTCTGGTTGACAAGGTCAAAGATTGGATTCGATGACCCCAGAGATCTTTTCCAACCTAATTAATTCTGTGATTCTGAGATTGCAAGTGGATACTCGTTATCTCAGCACATTTCTAACTTTTCCAAGATCAGTTGCACAACTTTTGTAATTCAAATGACAGGAAATTATTGTTTGCTGATTTCCTGCACTTAACACAGACAATTTGACCCAAGTCTTCAGTGAGTGTTTTTTAAACTACAGTCACTAATTCTGTATGTGTATTCATTAATTTTGAATCTCAAAAACTGAAGAGTCCTGTTGTCTGCAGCAAACCAAAGCACACAAACAGCTTTCTGTGCTGGTCTTTTTGTTCAGCTTCAGAATGAAATGTTGTGTGCTGTTAGCTGGGGTTTGCAAGGCTCTGAGCAGAGGCATTACTCGAGGGAGCACGAACTCTGCAAGCAGCTGGAGCTTGTGCTCTTTGCCTTGGTCCTTGATTAGACTTGATTCTTCAGGCAGAAATGGCTCCCTGGAAACCAGCAAGTGGCGCTGGGCTGAGATTCCTGAGACAAGAATTGCCTCCTGCTGTTCCCAACTGCCAGTTCTGGGTAAATAGAAGTGAGTTGCACTTGGGCTCTCCATCACTTACCATACTGCAAAAGCAACTTCCAAGGCTTCATAGGTTTGATCTCACACACCAAACCATCAATATTAGTGACAGAAGGAACACTAATATTGGGAAAAGGGCAACATAATGGTGCCACAGTTGCAAGTGTGTCTGAAAGGACCCAGGCAGCTCCCCCTTAGGTCCTGCAGACTCAGAACAAGTGGGAGGTTATCCAAGGACAGTCCACAGGCTGCATTTCACTGGCACCCAGCCCATCCTGACACAGTCGTGCCTTACTGGACTAGACATCAACCCCTGCAGTTCAGTTGAACCTAAAGGTGAGTGGGCAACAGTGGGGCTTTAGCAGGAGGGAAAAGGGCTGAAATTATGCTGAGCAAAGGACCACAACCCACAGAGCGCTGTTCAGCACCTGGGGAGCTGAAAGACTACAAGAGACAAGTACAGGAAAAACAACCCTCAGGTTTATTAGCAATGTCATTTGGCAATATTCCATGTATTAGAACAAAATGCAGATGCTAGACTTAGTCCAGTAAAGAACATGACAGATAATTTGGCTTTTGTTCTCACCTTAGGGTATTTCATCAAAAGACCTGAGCTTAGTTGGAAACAAAACACCGTGTCCTGCAACTTCACGGGTCAGATCACTGCTTGGGCTGATGCTAATTCTCTGTCAGCTGCAGCAATGCCTGTCACCCCAGGGCACACTCTCCTGCTGGGCTGCAGCTTATGAGAGCAGCCATGGAGCAAGTGGGAAGACCTCTTAACTTTCTCTATAAACCTGGAAGCAAGTTATTATCTGAGAACCAAACATCTCCAAAGGACAAAGACTTTCAGATATTTTTAAATGGTACTTTAGGGACTCTGGCTCATTTTCAATGTTAATAATCTGATATAGCTGTAATATATTTTTTTTAATACCCAAGAAAAAAATTACAGCACATAAAAGACCATGAGGTTATATTTTAGTTTTCTAGAAGCTGAGATAGTCATATTAATATATTATGAAGGCATTGTAGCAGGAGTGCTAGGATTTTAATGATAAAACATTCAGGGTCAGCAGAAAATATATATCATCATCTGCAAATTCATTTTAGATATAATAAAATAGCATAGCATAGGAGATCTGTCACATCTTAAATAGGATAAATGTTATTTATACTTTATGCTGCAACATTTTATCTTCTGAAGAAGCAGGAAGGTACAGCAGGATTCAGTATTTGATCACGTAGCATCTGCAAGCGTGCAGAGCAGCCACATCAGCTCACCCAACAGCAACAGCCCAGGGCTGCAGGAATTGCCACGTGTGGGGAATGCTGGAGGCCAGCTGAGGAGAGAAGCCACGCACAGCTGCCCCACATAGGGTCAGATGGGCCCTGCTGACGGGGTGCAGGTGGGAGAGAGGTTACAACAAGGGGAGCAGGCAGGGAGGGAGCTGTGAGGTGTCAAGGAGCTTTGGCCGGCCTGGAGTCGCTTGACCAGTGGGTGAGTGACAGCTTGGGTTTCTCTGCAAGGGAAATGTGATGGTCAGAGTGCAACTGGTGGCAAGCAGAGGAGGGGGAAGCTTGTTGCAGAGTGGTTTCCTTTGGGAGTGAGCTCTGGTGCTTGCAGGGATGGCTACATAGGGTGCAGTGGTTCTGACAGAGCCCAGGGAATGGCAGGAATCCATGCTCCAGCCCCAGCAGGATGTTGGGCACAGGTCTGCCCTCGGTTGACTAAAATCTCGGTTGACTTAAACCAAGGTCAGAAATGTTGCTTGCAGGAAAGGCTTCTTAAGCTGTTAATTTGCTGATGACTTTGTGAACTGTTGAACAAAAGAGCAGTGTTTTTCTGAAGGTGTGATAGGCTTAGATGGAACATGCAATGTTTTATGTTGGCCCTGTCTGCTCAGAAATGCTTTTGACAGTAGATCACAGCAGTGTTCTTGTGCAATGCTAGCAGGTAAATGCCAGGAGGGGATCTTTGAAATGCATGTAACATCAAGAAAGTGGGAAGAATGTGGTAGGAATGCAATTTATTATCTAACTTCTGAATTATTCTTAATGTTCCAAATCTGGCAGCATTGGTTGTACGCGCTAAATGCCTGGTAAGGAATTGCACAGTGCTCCACAGGAACTGTGAATGCTTTGGCAAACAAAAGCCCCAAGGTTAAGTTCTGCATAATGCTTTCTTGGCCTGCACTGCCAGACTTAAGAGGAGGGTGCTGAAAAAGCCAGCTGTGAGCATATGGTGGTGTCCTCTGCATACCCTTCCTTCAAAGTGCTCGGTACAGCTGCTTTGTTGTTCAGCTCTAGATAGGGAAACATCTTTATTGAACTTTTTACATCATTTTCTTGCTTCAATCTGTGCTCAATAATTATTTTTTAATAAGGTAAAAATGGTAATAATGAGTTCTGTGCAAGCTTGTGGACATATTCTGTTATTCCTGAGGAAGAAAGCAAAGTGAAATACCTTCTCATGGGATGCAGCTTTGCAGCAGTTGTTTTTCCAGGCAGGATGCATTTGGGTTTCTGTAGGCTTCCAAAGCAGTCTAGTGAAAGGTCACGTTTCAGTTTGTTACCACCCTGAGCTGGCACACCCTGCGAATTGGTGTTGACACCCAGGGTGAAGTCTTTGCACACCTCTCCTGATGGTGGGAATATCTCAGAGGGGCTCATCCTTGTCTCTGCCATCAAAATAAGGTGCTGCATTTAACTCAGACTGGAGGCACCCCAAGGGTTTTTCTGCCTGACTAGCAGGGATTCACTTTCAAAATAATCAACTTCTTTCTCTATGCCAAAAATAAAACAAGGAACAGCAACATGCAACTGTAGCAGTAAAACACTCCTATTACCTGTTAAAGACATTGTGGAGGGTTGGCGTTTTCACACTCTAGTAATTTTTTTTTTTTTAATTAGTGGTTTTGTAATGTGAAAATCTACAACAGATGAAGTAATGGAAAAATCTACAACATCAAGATGAAGTGAAAACATTGCTTGGGTACTGAAGCACTCAGCGTTTCTCATTTCAGAAGGAAACCAAAGTGAATTTCAAATTACAGTTAAGTTTGAGAAACACTTCGGGAGAATCACAGGCTGCAGAAGGGAGGTTTAAAAGAATGCAGCAAACACTTCAGTAAACTTTGTGTTAGAAAATAGGAGGAGTTGGGATAGCTACAGCAGGCTTTCTCATGCTTTGCAGTTGTTTCTCAGCAAACCTGCTTATCTGTAGTAGCTTAATTTGGTGAGAGATAAATGCAATTTATTTTTTTCCCCTTCCATATTAAAGCACAGGCTTGTGAACCTACTGTTTGTTTAGCCAAGGGAAACCAGTGGCTTTTCTATGGATTATTCTTCACTGTGAACTGTGACACTGTGATCTGTGACACTGTCTTTGCTGATTTTTGTCTATCCTGCTTATGGAAGCTACAAAGTAGGCCCTGCTTCAAATTTCCCATGCGTAGTAGCCAATTACAGCACACATAATCTTGACAAAGGAGTGTCATAAAATATGTTTAGTCTGGAGCTTCATGGGTGGGAGATGGAGAGTCCAAGCTGCAGAGGCTGCTGCCAGCTGGACTATTCAGGCTGTGATTTTGTCAACTACTGTGTTTTCTATTTATGTGCCTAAAAAAAGAGATGATAAAATTTGTCTATGTCCTAAGTGCTTTGAGCTTTTAGCAAATATTTATTAATTACATGAAGACTTTCAGGAGATGAGTAATTACATTTCTGCATCTTGTAGAATCTGATCTCTTTCTGCTTTAAGCAATTTCATCTTTTAATCTTGAGAGCACTTTTCAGTGGAACTGTTGAAATTTAGAACAAATATTTTCATGCTAATGATTAACTCATTAACCTCACGTTAAAAGCTTTGCTTCATCTTCTCCACTTCTTCTTATCCTCATGTTGTGTTCCAAAACACCTCCTTGACATAAGATGAACTGTAGATACTGAAGATTATTGAATTGTTTCCACCTGGATAAATGGGAACTTTTGCCATTGGCTCCTCTGGAAATAGGATCAGGACCTGGACAGATGCATGTAATGTCTTGCAAGTTACACTGATACTACCTAATAATGCCTGAACAAATAGGACTCAGAGCACTTCTAGGTTTGTCCTCTAGCTCTCTGTGACATGCCTGCTGCTACTTTTCCAGCTGACTAGTACATTCTAATGATCTCCCCATTTGTTTCCTGGAAAGAAAACTAGCAATACTGGATTGATCAAAAGACTCCCAGTAACAGGTGTTAAATTGCACCTGAGAATAAAGGAAAATGCATTAAATCTACAGGAGCACCCAATGAATTCATAATGAGCTGGTGCTGTCACCATAATAAACAAATGCAAGAGCTTACAGAGGTGACCAGAAGCTTTTTTTTTTCAGATTCTACAGGCACAATAAATGTTGCTGTGATTTTAATTCAAATCCTACTTAAGCTTTGTTTAAATGGGCATCACAGAAGTTAAAAAACCTGAAGTGTAAGATTTTATCAAGGTCTTTGGTTCCTGGAGTACAACACAACTCCTGGCTATTACTGGTTACATGTTAGAACTGTCCCTCTCTCCTTCCTTTAACCAGGGACAGGATTTTTGAAGTAAATGTACAGCAATGAAGAAAAATGGAGCCAATATGGTTTTGTCCCTGACCTGTTTTTCAATTAAGTCAGAATACATGTTCATTTTCTGTTTCATCCTGTTCCTGCCATTTACCTTAAGATAACCAAAATTATGCACTTTCTCTGAAAGCAAGCTCTGAGGGCCTATTCCAAACACAGCACCTGCTTTCAGCTGTAATCAATAAGCAGAGAAAACACAACACATCACATCCTATCCAGCCTGTGCTGCCACAGATTGACATGTTTGTCTGTTCCAGCCTGAATCCACCAGATTACTCTAAAGCAGCTTAAACTTGCCTGTTTTGACCCCTGGAAGGCCAGGCACTGCAGGGCTAATTCCTGATCCCAATTTCCAGACAGGCTGACAGCACAGGCGTTTTCAGGGGTCTGAACAGCAGCACAAAAGAAAAGCAAATAAATGCCCAGTGAGTGGTGACCTTGCTAAATTACAGCAGGTACCTTGAGCATCTGCTGCAGACACTGCTGTGACCCTCACTTCCAGTGTGCCATAGGAGCACACTTTAGCTCTGGAGTATTGATCTAGCAAGGATCAGTGCAAGGGCACTTCAATGAGAAAATGAGTAATTCTTTACCCTGATTATAATGATTAATTCTGTTATGTCAGCAGCCTTTGGCACAGCCAGTGACAGCAGTATATTTCACAGGGGAAACACCTAATTCAAGAGCCGAGAACCTTAAAGAGGGGTTTTGTGTGGTTATGTAACATTAACACATGACACACAAGCAGCCATAATTTTACATATATGCAAAAACACATGTACTTTCCTCAGTTCTGAATAGCACTTGGTACTGATGTGTGTTTTGCACTTGAAACATCAGGCAAGATTTAAAAACTGGCACTGCTGCTGGAATTGACCAGCCACAGATGGACTCAATGTGGAAGTTTTTGGACCACATGAAGCTGAGCAGAAATTCTCTCTCATGTGCCAATTTCACAAATAAATAATCAGTGTTGAACTGGCAGGGGTCCCACTTTCATCACTTTAAATTTGGTTATGCAAAAGACTGATCAAGGCATCTCTCAGGTACATTATTTAATAGAGGCCTTTGCACATGATATTGGATGTTTCAGTGTTTGAAGGGAATTTGGCACTGTTCAGACAGTGCATTCACTTGTTTCCTCTCCAGTTCTAAAGGCATGCACTCACCAGTTGTGCCCCTTTCTCCTACAGTTTCTCCCTCAGCTGCCGTAGCCAAGTTGTGCTCTTTGGGAGCTTGTTTTTGTCCTGGATGGATCCCAGCTCTTGTCTTTCATGCATTTGGTAGGAAATGTGTTTAGGAGGGAAGTATCATGACCAGGTTTTCCAATCCTGTTTTGCTAGGAAGTGTTCATTTGGCAATCCTAACATCATTGAAAATGATTCTCAATGGGGTATGCTCTGCCAACACATGACCTTTAGCTGTTAAGGAAGAGTAGAGAAACACCACAAAAGCAGTAATGATATAATCAGTTCAGGTATTTGACAGATAACAAAAAGGGCTCTCTTGCATTAAAGCATGGCATTTAGAAAGGCAGAACAACACTTGAAGTGGCTGCCCTTGTATTATGATCTGTCTGCTGTAAAACATTCCCCTACAGAGGGAAAATAAATGCCATCACTTAGATCTGTAGATGGGTAACTAACATGTTCACTTTTAAATCAGAACCACTGCAAACACTTCTGCAGGTGTCACCTTCTCAGCTCAGAAGTGCTGATCGTTTGCCTTGTACTGGCAGGCTTGCACAGAACAGTATTTGGACCCAGCATTTTCAACCTCCCATGTTTTCTCACCTTCTCAGTTCATACATGGTGTTGTTTCCCATCTATTTTTTTTTATCATATGCAAGGAAAGGAGTTTAAGGTTAGGTACAGAAGAAACCAGTCTCCTTTTTATCTAATGGGACACTGCCTCACAGATTTTTGTGGCAGAGAGGATACCAACATTTTATTACCATAAAAGTTTTGATTATCTGGGATGCTCTTACAGTGACTGTATATAGTCCCACCAATTAATATCTAATAATAAAAATACTGAAAAAGTGATGTGCAAATACACAGAGAACTACATTGATCTGCCATACTGACATAAACAAGGAAGCAATTTCAGTGTCAATTTACACTTTATATACAACCTGCTTTCCAACTATTCAAAGGAGATCAATAGTTATGACAGTTCATTAGAGAATGCAGTTGACTTTTATTGTGCAGACCAAAAAAAATGCAGTCACCAACCCGCCACTGCATTAATGTATGAAATCAGTTAACAAAATTATTGTAAAAAATAACTTAATTTCTGATGGGCAAATGGAAGCAAGTTCTACAGCCTTCCCACATTCCTGTGTTGATAGGAGAAAATGGCATTGAACCATTATACTCAGTAACTCAAGGACAAAACCATTCTGTTATACAGGGGAATAAAAACATCCTGGTTTTCTCCCCCAGTCCCAAACCCAACATCAGTTCATCTACAGGAAAAATGACCCTTGGAGTTACTGCAGAAGTCCCACACTCTTTACTCTCTAACTCTGATATGTAAGTACCTGCTAGAGCTATCCTACTGGCATGTACACAACTCAGTGAAGCATTGCTTGGCTCCTTCCAAACGTTTTTAGCTTGCCAGCATACTAAGCTTAATCTTCTGATTCCTCATAATGTGCATACCCACTAGCATAGGTCCTTCCTAAATTCAAATTGCTGAATACATCCGTGGCCTCAGAATCTGAATCCTTCCCTCGCTCATCTTCGTTGTCA
>VZUA01036975.1:33371-51709 GCA_013401035.1 Horornis vulcanius
AAAGAACTGGGAATCCAAATACCTGTGCTAGTGCAGAAGAGCAGAGTAAGAACAGCAGAAAACTGTGTTGGCAATTTGATGCACTGGTTAATTATGTAAATAATTAAGCTGACAGGACCGTTATAATTTAGATTACATAATCATCCCTGAACTGAGCACTGTATGCTCCTGAGCAGGTCATTTACTTTCCCCACTGTATAATGACTGTTTTTAAAACAGGGAGAATCTTTGCTTTGAACAATCATACTGAAAGGACTAATCAGTGAAGACTAAAAAGGTTATGTTAGGAATATAGGTGCACTAACTTAAGCAATGCAATGCAAGAAGTGTAATATGTATTTTCTTATTTTTAAATGTGAACAACCTACCATGGTCCCAGACACTTCTTTCACACTCAACACATTCTGCATCTGCCAGAGGGCACGTACACGCGTGTGTGCTGAGGCACTTCCTCCCGTGACACACCCAGGCTTCACAGAAATCACAGATGGCACCCTGCAAGCACAGCAAGATAGCACCTCAGGACTTCTGCAATGCCAACTTATCACCCTCAATGTATCCTAGCATCCATTCTCTCCATGGGCTCACTTTGGTTGAGTGAGAATATTGAACCAAATCCATGTTCTGACCAAGCTGCTCCACAGTTCATGTTTGTTTGCTATTCATTTCTGCAGGATTAAGTATGATGCAAAATATTTTGGTTAACTATCTCAATTCTGGTTTTTACATTTCTTATCACACATTTTGCACGTGGTAAATTGTGTCCTCCAGTTGAAACCTGGGAGCCATAAACTATAACAATGTTCTGGCAAAAACTAAATTTCAAAGACCTGAAAAATGCCTCTAGACTCTTACAGCTGAAATCAGTCATCTGGATTTTAAACTCTGCTATATTAGAGCACAAGCTCTGCAGAGAGTAAAGATAACTCATTAGAAGTAAGTTAGACTCTTTAACTCTTATTTTGATTAAATTATAAGATCTCCACTTCAGCTATCCTTAACTGTAGCATTTAAGAAGCCTTTCCAGCCCATAGGTAACTAATCACTGTGTGGATCCCATGCACACAAAGCTAAAAAACCAGTGATGAATCCAAACTTAACTGTTGATGCATTCACTCTTGCATCAGCAAATGCATGGGATGAGCTCAGGAATGCCAGCATGTAAAGGCTGGCTGTGTTTCTGAGAACAGCTGACAGCCAGCTGCAGGCAGCAACAGCACAGAGGTTTAGTCCATTTAATCCAGAGACTCTGATGGGTCTCACCTTGCTCCCCAGACACTAACTTGTCCTTCTAAGCACAACACTTCAAAGGCCTGAAGCTATGATTATCCCTAATTAAGAGCCCAAAAGAGGGGTTTTGTTCATTAAAATTCCCCTCTAATGGAACAGATTCCTCTTTGTGATACTGATGATCTCTGCAGTACTAAGACAACAGCCACAAAAGTCTGCAGGTTTCTGCAGAATACTGCTACATTTTAATGAAGGCTGGGAATTATCTATGGGATATGTAAGGGACCAGTGCTCTTCATGCACGTGCTTAGGGCCTGCCACCAACACAGATCCACTGGCATCCAGGACATGTGCTGGAGTTTGCAGGAGTTGAATCTAAAAATGAAAAATTTGGGGGTTTCAGTATAAGGGAAAAATCAGTTTGTTACAGAAAAGCGAGGAGAAAACCAAACTTGGCAGGGTACATGCTATCATTCCATAAATCTGTGTTATGTTTTTTCCAGGAAGATTTGCACAGAATATCCTCATAGTGCAAAGAAAGGTTGTATTCTGTAAAATTTTATATACATACCACCATAGCTAGTCCAGTACTGTACACACCAGCATGTTTTATAACACAGTCTGATGATTTCATCATACATTTCGTTTTTCCTGTTTAAAATAAAAAGACAAGCTACCATAAGAAAACTATGTAAAAATAATGGTTTTTGAAAACGTAGAATACATTTTTATGTAAGAACAGCACTTCAACTAAATGCCTGTGCTCAGCCATAAACCTAGGTAAAATAATGCAAAGATGTTTGCATTATTGTTGCATTCTGCAACCCACCTTCACAGCTTCCCTTAGGTTAAATTAATTATTGTCTGTTTTCAGTCAAATCTCTTGCCCCTGTACTGATAGAATAAGGCAATGTGGGTCTTGCTCTGTGTTTTGAGGTGAAAATTTCAAATGTCAAAACAAAGAACAAACCTAAAGGCCAAAGTCCAGCAATGAAACCTTAAAGAGCTCTGTTTAAAACCACCTCTAGTTCCGTCCCACCATAAGAGCAGCTGGGCTGGGCAGTGAGAGGTGGTGGGGGCATTTCTGGGTGTGGAGCGCTGGAACAGAGCTACCCTGCTCCCATTCCTCATCCTGGCTCCTCTAAGATGCTGCTGGTTTATAGTCCCCAATGCTTGATTACACACCCAACAGCTCTAATGGTCTTTGTCTGGAAAACCCTGGGTCTCAACATAGGTATGAGTGTTGACAGGAATGGTTTTCCTCTAGAAACATACTCCAGATTAAGATAAATGCAACACATAGGTATGAGCCATAAGATATAGAGCATGTTTATGCTCAGGGTCTGCAGGTCACAACAAAGGCACTGAAAGGTGCACATCAGCACCTCTGAGAGTCAAACTCCAAAACAGCCAAACTGCTTAATGACGAATTGGAAATCTGCAATGATGTGCTGAAACAGTGGAACAACAAAATTCACCTCAGTATGAAATGAATATCAACATCTCCTGCAAGCAAGCAGCTGGTTTAAAAGCAAAGGGCATTTTAGCCTGATTCAGAGCAGTTCTCTCACTAGGAGCCCTTCTCCTCTAATTTCAAAGCATCAGCCCTCCAGCCCACATAAATAACAAGAGTTGCATATTACATTACAACCCCATGCAAGGTGAATAATATATCGTTGCTTTAACTGATATTCAATTGATCAGAAATTATATAATCCCTAAAAAAGCAGTATTTATTGGTGCCTTGCTAGCAGTCAGAGCACTTTTAGTATTGCTGCTGTTATGAAACAATGCTCCACATGGTCAATCTACAGAAACAGAATTCTCACACCTAAAAGAAAGCGAGACAAATTTTTCCAAAGAAGACAAGCCACGATCCAGGCTTGCAAACCTTTGGGGGTTAGAGGCACATATACTGCTCAAAGATCACTTCTCAAGGAGGATATCCAGAGCAGATTCAAAAGAACCTGCTCCACATCACAGAGGTACTTTAAGATAAAGCTGCTGTAACAGAGGTACTGAGAGTTTACCACCACGAACAGGACTGAGGACAGCTTGTTTTCATTCATTATTTGTACTCACCACATTGTGCACAAATGGGCAATTTCTGAACAGAATTACAGAAGTAACAAAAAGCTCTATTCTTCTGTCGTCTAGGCATGTGGAGGGGAAAAGACAAAAAGAAAGTGTTAAAAGAAAGCATTAAAAAATCTGTAAAATCTCTGAAACAAATATTAAACTACTGGTTTTAAAAGGGTAAAAATTCTTACCTTTGGCACTTATCACATTCCTAAAAAGAAGAAATAAAACACTGGTAATTATTTTCATTCTAAGTAAAATATATAAAATTTACAGACCTCCACAGGGAGTTACAATTAGGATGCAAACCTTTTAATCACTATTCTGTCTGGTGCAAACGTAACCTTAAATATAAAGGAAGAATGGTAGGGAAAATGGCATTCTAATGGCATTAAATGCAGCAAAGGCATTATCACTGGGTTTACATAATTGAAAATTAGGTATTTTAATACAGACTACTTTAGGTTAACTTACCATTGAAGCATTACAAGGATGTTTGGCCAGGTCTATGTTGGCTCGTGAAGCCCTGATCTGCTTCTCACGTTCCCGACGGTTCTCAGCTTTCTTACGAGCACCAGTCTTTTTTTTAGGCATCTTCTACTATCTGTGGGGGGAAAAACAGGCATGGAAAGAATGCACACAAAACTATTCATGTAAATACATGGATAGACATGACACATCCAGCACTAAACCTGGATCTTACAGTTCCTGCATTCAATCTGCTTCATTCATTTCCTTGTTAGAAAGTTTCTCTTGAAATGTAGAATAAGGGGATAATCCACAAGGAAGAGCCATGTGATGAACCATAAAGAATCTTGTGATCTGGAAAGCTTTGCTGTACTGAACTTTGTGTTTAACTATCTTTGAAGTGTTCTGCCTCAAAAAAAATGAAACCATTTCTATGTGTAGGTTTCTTTGTGATGGACCTCTGGTTTTGGTTTGCCTTGCCTGTTTAATAAGCACCCTTAAGGACAGCTGCAGCATCAACAGGCAGTCAATTCTAGCAACTTGGAAGAAAAATTAGTATCTTCATTCAAAAGGTCTTATAAGCCAAAGAATCCTAACTTTCCTGAGCACAGAAATATATTGTCCTGACCAGATACTAAAATTTGCTTTTGATAGCACACATAAATCAGTTTTCTTACCCTGTAGCATTTTGCACCGTGTTTAAATCGTATTAGTGTCATATTTTGTAGTCGAAATTACATTGCTGTGCTGCCTGCTGGCAACTGTCATTATTCTAGAGTGTGGCATTTCTGACACTGGGAGTCCAATATCAGGCTCCACACTAATTTTCAAACCACTCAAATGCTGATTTAACAATAGAATCTAATGGTTAGTATTTATACCTTGAGTTCTTCACATTCCCTCATAATGGAAAGCAGCAAAATGACAAACTGTTCTAGTGAAAAGCACTGCCCCAGCGCCTTGTGAGGACACAGATTACGAGAAATTTTAGATGGCAGTTTCAGAAAGTTGCACTGAACTAAGTAACAACAGAACTGCAATGTCAGGTCCCTTTAGCAAAGCTGTTGAGTGAATCCATGCTTTTAAACACCATCCAGTAATAACATCCTATAGATCAATATTCTTATCACTCTTTCCCTCTGAGCTTTCGTTTAAGTTGTTGTCTTCATCCTGGGCTCAAATTTTTAAAGAAATTTACTGTATTTGTAATTTTTGGACTAGAGACTAAAAATGTTATGATTCCAGAAATTATGACAGCATAAACCTTGTCTACCTTCAATTGCTTTCAAATCAGAATATCACCTTTTTTGAAACCACTAATTAGTATTCAAATGCCTCTGCAGAGTGTTCTACCTCCACTTTTGGCACTGTTACCAAATGCTCAGGCAGGAACGATCCAGTGGATTCTGCCTGCAGTCCAAACCCCTGAGGGGTGTGTGGGAGAGGAAAGTGCATCTGGAGGACTAAAATCACAAGTTGTAGGTCCATGCCTGGTTCTTCCCTCAGCCCCAGAGGGTACAACTGTGCTGCCCTACAGAGCATTGGAGCTCCTGCACAGGGAGCATTCAGGTTGTTTCTCCATTTGAAGTTTCCTGCTCAGCAGTGAAATGCTGTGCCTGGGTCACAGCAGCAGCTGCAGGAGTGAGGGTGGCTCTCCAGCTTAAGGGCTGTGGCTGTGGCACAAGGAAGCAGAGCTCAGATATCAGGAGGCTGTGTGGGAATGAGGTGAACAATTTAAAGGAAAACCCCTTAAACATGTTACGTGAGTGTTGGGTCCCCAGCTTCCATTCCACAGATTTTCACCTCCTGCTGCTCTCCTGCTGCATTATTTGCTAATGCAACCATGGGCAAAGACCACAGATTTCCCACCACAGCTCCAAAGACTGCTGGTGGATGTTAACTGGTGGTTGTGCTATGTGAGGTGCATCAACAACGCCCAGCATCCAAGTTCTGCTGAAGTCATGGCTTCTTGTCCTTGGTGAGGTCCCAAAGACTCCCCTGACTGCACCAGCAGGCTCCTGGAGCTTCTGTGCTGAGCAGGACAGTGTCTCATTGCCTGGTGGTGCACTGCCCACCCTGCTGTCACAGACATGGTGAACAGCTGAAGGAGGGGAGCTGTGGGGCTACCCTTGTCAGGCCACAGATACCAACACCCAGAGGAGGCTTTCTGCATTTCAAGGTTTCTTGTGCTTGACCGTCAAACAGCTGCCACTCTATGTGTGTTCAAAATCTGTTTCACCTTGCATACTTTAAAGGATCATGAACTGAACGTCCTAATGATGCAAAAATCATTCTCCAGGCACTGTGATGCACAAGATTTACTCCATCTTTTGGAAGCAAGGTGCCTAAAAACTGCACTGCGGGCCCGCAGCACCTGGGGGCTGCTGTGCTGCGATCGCCCAGGTGTGCGGGGCTCTCCTCAGCTGCCTCTGCCCAGCACGGGCACCTCGTCCCGAGGCTGGGGGTGAAGCGCCGGCAGACAGCAGGGCTGCTGCTCTTGATGTGTGCAGAGCTTTCAGAGCTTCCCCTCACCCTCGGTATCTGGGCCGCCCAAACCGGGCCGCATCCCGCTGCCAACCCGGATCGCCGCCTCCGCCTTTCCCGGCACTCGGCTATGGCGGAGCCGGACACCCAAGCCGCAAGGGCCCGGAACCGAGACCCTCAGCGCCTCTAGGCCGGCCCCTGTGCGGCACCGCCGCCCCTTCAGGCCCCTGGCCCGTCCCCCATTCCCACTCCCATTCCCACTCCCATTCCCGCCCCCGCTCTCACCTGGCTCGGGCGGCCGCGCGGAAGCCGGAAGCGGCGGTGCGCCGCGGTGCGCTGCCCGCCCGGCCCGCGGCGCCCGGCGGGAACGTTCCGAGCGCGGCTGTGCCCCTTCCCCTCCCGGAGCGCGGCGCGGGCCCCGGGAAGGGATTTTCCCTCTGTTTGCCCGGGAGCTGCTGCCCAGGGCTCGGCCCTGCCTCGAATGTTGTGCGTTTTCGGGCCAATTGCACCTCGGCTCCCGCTTGTCAAGAGACGGAACTTTGGGCATGGTGATTGCAATGGTTAGTTGTGGTTGGAATGGGCACCTGAAAAGTTATCTCTGAAATCTCTCGTCTGTGGCTTGAGCTGTTTTTAAAATGAAGCGTTGCTTAATCTGAAAGGTAGGAATACAATGTAGCTTAAAAAGGGAAATTGTACCCGAACTATAAAACACAACCTGCACACAGCTCTGTCTCATCTGAGGTTATGCAAATCACTGTCACAAATGGATATCACCTAACCCTTTGTGAAAATCATTAGAAGTTGTATTGTATAGACATTTAATGGCAGATGAGACATGGATCACTTTCCTGTATACTTCATGGTCTTTTGCCTAGAAAGGGTTTGGTACATATTTTGTATAAGTAGGATGTAGGGCATTGCTTTGTGTGCTTTGATCATTGTCACTTGAGTGGGGTGTTTTTGTTGCTTTACATTGTTAAACCGACTCAGACCTCAAGTGGGAATGAGTTATAAAAGTTTTATTGAGAACTAATCTAAGTCCCACAGAGCAAAGGGGGCAGCGCTGGGAGCGAGGCCGAGCACCAGGGGCTCACCCACAAGTGTCGGCTGCGCCTTTTACACTCCCGCTATCGCATCAGCCACGTACACACTGATGAACAGCCATACATGCTCCCACATTTTCCATACGTCTGCCTGGCCCCTCCCAAAGTCTGCCTTCATATTCCTTCATGGTCCGTCAGTGGAGGTCTTACACGGGCAAGGTGAGGTGCTGTCAGGCCAAGGGCACAGCGACAAGCGTTCCCCGTTCCCCGCTGCCCCGTGCAAAGGGCACGTCCTCACGCCCTCCCCACGCCTCTCTGACAGCAATACAGGTGGGGGAAGAGAGGATTGAAGGGGTCCAAAACCAAACTACAAAAACAGAGACTCGTATCAAAAAGAACTTTAAACCATAACAAAACTTTTAACAGACATAATAGCCGTTCCTCATTTGCAAGAGCTAATCACCACACCACCCACACGTAACAACTTGGTCGTGTAATTCTTCCTGAAGGTTGGCTGCTGGTTATGGAATGTGATTTTCACTTAATGAGAGACACAGGTTCTCATGGGCCATTGTTACCTTTCTGGTAACTTTCTCTTCACTTTCTCTTAACTTTCATGAGGCCGCCGTTGATTCTCCCACAACAATTTGTTTGCTTGCCACGCTTTTCCTTCAAGACGTGATCTTCTCAGCAGGTTAGTGGGATGCACAGAAAACAGCATTATTGTTTAGCAACAAAAAAAATGTGGTGCTCACTAAACTGGATGCTTCTTCTTGACAAAGTGTGTGGAGAAGTAATTCTTAATTATTGTCAGTAGCCCTAGCCATGTGCGTTTTAACTAAAAACCGAAGTAGAAAATATCATTTTTTTTTCTGAGATGTTAGAGGTGTTTTTGTGTAAGTTTCATTTTTCTTAATGAATGTTCTTAATGAATCACCAATATTCTTGTATTCTTCTTGTGACCATTGTAGTCTGTTTTAGGCAGCCATGGATGCAAGAACACAATGAGGATAAATGTCATAGCATTGGGAAAAAATACAAACAGAAAGTTTTGATCTATTTTATAATCATTATCCTAGTCAGCTAATCTGCTCTTGTGAATGAATGGAGCTGTTGAAGAAAGGACTATTACACATACACAGATGTGACTGGACATTTTTACATAAACTCATGAATGAAAAAGGAGAAATCTAGAAAAAACCCGAGGAGATTTGTAGATGCTAAGATTTTTATCTTAGTTTTATTTTACCCTGTGAAACAGTATCTGCCTCAAATATGTTCCAGAAACCACCCTCTAGATGGCAGGAGTTTGTCACTTCACTCCTGAGCAGTGAAACAGTAAAACATCTTATTTTCAGAACCAATAGAGGGCTGGGATACAAGTGAATTAAAAAAAAAAAAATAGATGAGAATAGCCAATTTAGAGCTTACAGAATTTGCATTAGCAGTACTGGATTAGTCTCTGGGGAGTTATTGCAGACTTGTTTCAAAGAAAATGCAGAAAGTAATGAGAGCCAGCCTCATTTTTAGAGGTGTTTTCTGTTGCCTTTGTGCAGGAAGCAGTGGAGGGGCAGTGAGTATTTCTCTGAATGGTTATCATTCCATATTACCTTACCGAGGATCAGAGCTGTCATGTCTTTGCTTAATGCCTACTGGCTGGCTGGCCAAGATAACAGGTGAGGGCCACCCTACACTGCCTGAAAAAGGTATTTGTCTAGTCAAGAGCTTTCAAGACAGCACAATGTATTAGTGACAGTCTTAACCCTAAGCTGAGCTCCCTGTAGAGGACTCTAGAGAGAAAAGTGAAAGTCACTTCTGTAAGCAGAATGATGCAATGACAGCAGAGCTGTTGGTCTTCCCATGCTAAAGGCATAACCCTGCAGCAGCATGCACTGCCTTTCTCTTCTGCCCCTCTCTGCCATGTCACCATGCAGCTCATAAAGTTAGTTTTACCCATACAAAGGGCCAGAGGATGCTAATAAATCTCTTCAAAATAAATGGATGTCCTGGATACAGGACAATGACATTTTGAGCAGTATCTTTCCACCCTCACTCTCTTTTTTGTTCACCTTTCAGAGTCATGTGGCAAGGAAGAGCAGTGGCACTCTGAATTTCATACTGATTGCTGCTCAGATGCATTTTTTTAAGGTGGTAAAGTCACATTTCAAGTGGGAATAATTCAGCAAAAGAATGTTGATAACAGTTATCTGAGGGAAGGTGGGCTTGCTTTTTCCAGTGGCAAAGCTGGGTGGTGCCATTGCAGCACCACGTACCAGCTCACATGGACACTGACCATCTCAGAGTTGCTCTGCTCACTTCTTCCTCTGCTCATCTCATAAAAATTCTTCCTTTGCTGTGAGAGCACATTTCAGGAATGGAAATTTGTTTATTCCTTAAGATAGTCATGTGATAATAAAGGATTCATGCCTTCTCACTTCTACTACTGAAAATCATGGAGATCGGAAAGGAAAATCAGGAAATTAGTTGTGTGCAAAGCCTCTATCAGAATGGCAATATTCTGGGGCAGATAAGACCTTCACATAAAGTGACACTGGACTGTGATTGATGACAATGAAATATTTTTACTGCCTTTTGCTGTGTTATCTCAGTCCCTTTAAAGATACAAGAAAGCATGGTATCTTTCAACTTGAAATAAATACTGACCTGAGTTGTTGTCATTTACTTTTAATTGAATGAACTGAAAATTCTTTTTCTCTAAATAATATGCTTGTAGTGATCTAATTAAGCCTCTATTACCTACCTGCCTATTACCATAATTATCTTCATTACTGCAATGTCTCCTTGCAGCATTCAATATGTTTTCCTCCCTGGGGATTGCATGGTAAAATAGGTGCAGCATATACCTTTCTAAATGACCTTTGAAATGGCATACATCAAATTTAATTTGTTTTTAAATCCTGGCCTTGCAGCAACTGACCTTAAAAGTCATGTCAATATTTGTTTGATGTAAGGTAATTTTGTCTGAAGACATTTATACTTGCTGATTTAACTACATCAAGAAACGGGAAACAAAGAAAATAACTTGAGGTGAAAATCTTTACTGACGTCTACTGAATTGGCATGTTCAAATATAATATTTTAAAATAGGCATCCTAGAATTAGATGTCGTAAAGATTCGTGTGTGATTTTTTTTTCCCCCTGCTATTATACCTCGTGCTTGCAGTCATTAATCTTAGCCCTGAAAAGTCATTCCCCAAGAAATTTTGTCTGGTCAATGTTTGTGGAATGTATCAAGAGGGGAAAGAAGAACGATAAGAGATAAAACAAAAAGAGATTTTGGTGTTAAGTGATTAGAGTCTTGATTCAGGGAGCTCACTCAGTTGTCAACTTCTTTATTAAAATCTATTAATCTTTTCTATGATATTCAAGTTTCATTTTTTCACATTTCTTCCATGACTTCAACAAAATACTAAACAGCTTTTTTTTTATCATGGTGTCTTACTGGGGCTTTTTTATTTTGTTTTTTGAGATGAAAGATATGTAGTAAAAATAATACTGGGATTTATGTGCACAATTAATGTGCCATCATGTTAATTACCGTATATATTAATTGAGATTGCTGAGGTGAGGGGATAGTGCAGGACTAATCAGTTGCTCATTTTGTAACATAGGAGGGAAGCTATAATTTTTTGTTACGGAGAAAGAACTTGTCTGGTGGCAAGTTATTAGTATTATTTTTCCATGATGGGATTGCAATATCATAAATCACCTTGTTTCTCTTCCCTCTGATCCCATCAAAAGGCTGGCACATAGTGATATATTTGCTGCATAGGTGACACTGGGAGGCCTTTGTTTGTGAAGAAGAGGAGGGAGATGCCTGATAAATGGCAGCACCCCTGTGACAGAAATGAAAAAGGTAAAAAAAAAAAAATACAAGGTCAGACAGAGGATGACTGATGACAAGAGTTTCTCTCTCAGTGCTGGAGGCTTGTCAGGTGGATGTGGCAGAGGAGAATGAAAAATGTGAATGTTTTAATTGGTCACAGGATGTGAGAGTAATTCACACAGGTGATCAGGAGACTGCCAAGGTGATCAGGAAACTGAGAAGCCACTCCCACAGGAGGAGGCCAAAAGGATGTGCTGTATCTGGCAAAATGAAAGGTTAGAATGGGACACTGGGGTTTCTGTCCGTGTGCTGAGTTAGAGGGATGAGCAAAATTCCTGTTCTAGCACAAGAGCAAATGGGTATGAAACTTTACAGCCTGGGGCCACATGGGGAGGGAGAGAGAACAGTGGGAGAGTGTCAAGGTTCAGGGGACGTGGTTTTGTGATGTATGAAGAGAGCTGACACAGTTTAATCTGGAGAAGGGAAGGCTGGGAAGATCTAATTGCTGTCTTTGAGGACCTAAAGGAAATTTATAGAGAAGACAGAGCCAGGCTCTTCTCAAGGGTACCTACCCAGTGACAACATGACAGGCAAGTCACAAGCTGCAGCATGAGGAATTACAGTAACTGATACACAGAAAAAAATTCTTTGAAGCAAGAGTGGGTAAACAATGGAAAATCTGTGCTGGAGCCCCAAACACTGAGGTCAAGAAACTCTCTTGTATTTAGAATGGATATTATTAAAATAATACAATGAATTAGGTAGGAGGGGACCTCTAGAGGTCACCTATCCAAGTCTTCTGCTGAAAGTTTCTACATCAAATAAGGCTGGTCAAGGCCTTGTCTAGCTGAATCTTAAATTTTGCCATGGATGGGAATTGCACAACTGCTCTGGACACCCTTTTCCCAGGATTAACAACCTTGCCTGCAAAGATCCTGAGTAGGAGAATCCTACTAATTTCAAAGGCAGTTGGACTGTGTCCTAGATGAGGTAGAATATTTGTTTGCCATATTTTTCTGAAATATCTGTTCTAACAAATCCAACATTTCAGCTCTTCCGTGTTTTTCTTCTGTTATCGAGCCGTGTGACATGTTCCTCTTTGGTGTCACTTCTTATCTAGATAGCAATTTTTCTCCTTTAATTATGGCTTTTCCTTGTTCAGTAGAATTCGTTTGTAGAAATCTTATGCAAATATGAACTGAATGGTTTTCCTGTCTAATTACAGCTCCATTTAGATGACATTAATATCAGTGGCACTGAGCACTGGCTGAATTAAATACTGAATTTATTCAGCTAATGAAAGCTGAAGGACAGATCATTTGTTTTAGGGCATACAACATGAGTGCCTTAGCTGTTGATTCAGAGGACTGAAAGAGAATTTTTGCATCAAGTGTTCACTTCCCTGACATTGTAAGGAGCTCTCCTATCACCTCTCTCACAAAATTAACAAGCTCCCATCTTATTTGCCCTCACTATGCTTTTGAAAAGCACTGTGGATAAGGAACAGGATTGCACCCAGTGCAGCATAGCATCGTCCAGCAATTCATCATGTGTTGAATTTCACGGTGGAGGTGATGTAATACCTGCATTATAAATAAGATGTTTGAGTGCAGGTAATCGAGTGTCAAATCAGATGCTTATGGCACTATGAAAAATGACACCTGGAACCATTTCTAGCATGGATATCAGTCCTCAGTATTCTGATTGATTTAGAAAAGCCATTTGTTTATGTTCCACTACTGTTAGTTGATATTCTGAAAATAGTTTCTATTCATTCTCATTTGTGTTTTATTAGATTTCATTTACAGTGCAAAGTTGTAATAACAGTTCTATTGCTTCTCAAGTACCTGTACATTTAGACTTATTGAAATGTCACTATAAATAGTCATGTGCTCACCATGTTGACTAAACTCCTTATTTATATTTGTTGTGGAGTAATGAATCTGTAGTCCTACTCTGAGCTAGAGCTTATCCACTGGTGATGTTTGTGAAATACATATCCATTTTTATAATAGGTGTTTTAAGCATGGTGCTGGTAAAAAGCTGCACAAAAGCCTTTGTGAATGGAGTATGAGGGGGATTGAAGAGTTTGCTCCAATTATTTAATTGTATTTACATATTATTTAAAACACTAGTGAAAACTGCAATGCTATTGTACCTGAAGACAAGACAAAAGCAAGCAGTTTCTGGAAAGAGCATTCTGGCTGTGAGCTGGTTTCTTTGTTCACTTTTACTAGGTTATATCTCTTTTTGACAAGATAGATTCTGCAGTGTCTGCACTGAGTGTGTGTCTGATGGGTCACTGGATGTATCAAGGTGTTTGAGGAGTTTTGTTTGTTTTACCGTGTTTCTTGTTGGTGTCCTGTCTCTGGGCAGACTGTTGCCATCTGCAGCTAGGACGTGACTATGCACTTTGTCTGAAGTTAAATATTTGTCTGCAAGGGCCTTGAGGCTGTGAATTTGCAATTTGCATGATGATGAGTGAAGTTAGAAAGGAATAACTTTTGGTCACTGCCTGCTTCTCTTGGTTTGACCCACTCTGAGCTTGAAGACCTTCCAGGCATCCTACAAAAGCTAGTTGTGTAACAGATTTGGGTTGGAAGATGGATGGGATGCCCCTGGCAGCCAGTGTGTTTCCAGAGCATTTTCATTTGTATCGTTACCCAGCTGAAGTAAGAAGTTGCTTGACTTTGTTTTTTGCTAGTGGCTGCTTGGTGGAGTTTATTTGCATAGTGGTATTTTTGTCACTGGTCAGTTAATTTTAAATCTAATTCGTATCACAGAGCTCAGACCTTTTAAATGAGCTTACCGTTTTCCTATGTTAAATCCAGCTAAAACAGCCTAGAATGAACTGGAGCACTGGCCTAGAAAGGAAAGGCTTCACAGCCCATTACTGATCCCCTGAGCCATCTCATCCCCTTTACTGTCATGTAATGTTTGTTTAATGTAAAACTTCCTTATAAAGCCAAACAAAATAAAACCCAAAATGCAGAACAGCAGCTCTTTGCCGTTCAGATATTAAAATGTGAAGGTAGTGAAAATGAGATTTCCTTTCATAAGTGCATTAGTGACCTTAGGGGGACCCTCACCAGGGAGATGCCAGAGTGGTGAGAAAAGGCTCAGCTCAGAGGAGAGGGTGGATGAGCCTCTTTTGGCACCATGGGCTGGAGTCACTGGCGAGTTTTGTTTTCAGCTTCAAGGGAGAGGAGGCCCTTGTGGGAGCCTGTGAGGGTTTCTAAAACCAGAGCTCTGGGCCAGGCTGTCACTGTGCATGTTGCCAAGTATATCTGGGCAGGAGCGTGTCACTGTGTGACTGGCTGAGGATTGCTGTGCAGAAGGAAGCACGTCATTCCATGAGCCACTGAGGATTTTTATGTGTGAGCAACTGCTTCTCTGCTCAAATATGAATAAATAACATTCAGAGCCTGCAGTCATTCTAAAGAGGTTTAATCAAGGGTATCAAATAACTGGACTGTCAAAAGACATTCCTGGCTGAATTTATTCATGAAGTTTGAGGGACTAAAGTAAATTCAGCATCCCAGCAGTTTCTCCTGGGTCATTTAAAGTTCCCAGAAAGATCGAAGGAAGACCTCTAATAAAGATCTTTGAAAATGTGAAGCCCAGATGGGATCACTTGTGTGAAGGTGGGAATGACAGCTCAGCGAGTGCCTCTGCGGCCACGGGTGGATCTGCCAAGTTTTGCACAGCATCGGGTGCTGACTGCAGCATCCATCCATCAGTGAGCTGGGCATTGAAGGTGCTTGGCAGTGAGGAGAGAGCCTGTAAAATGGGAAAGACAGCCTGGAAATACTTGCTGAGGGGGCTGGGAGAAGGCAAGGGAGAGAATTTCAGAGCTCCCTTGCTGTGCATAAGGTAAAGCAACATGTTTTTGCATGGACCTGGTGAGTCTGGCACGTTGAGCAAGACCCTCACCTGGGCTGCCCCTGTGTCCCACTGCCCCCACTGTCACCCTGGCCTCACCCTACCTCTGCCCTGTGCTGCACCCGAGGGAACGTTTGTGCCACAGCCTCCTCCACTTGCAGGTCTGTCCTTTCATCTCAGCCTCTCAGATGCTGCTGTGCCCCCACCACCACGTGAGGCACAAATGAGAGGAGTGAGCTGTTCTGTGGATGAATATAAAGACATTCCAGGAATGCTATGGAGTTACCAGAGCTTTTCTAAAGGGCTATTTTTTTCACCACGAAGTCAGTGAGCGAGTCTGAATTTGACCTTGAGAAGGTTTTGAAGAGAATGGGGCAATGGTCCTTGTTGGGGAGTGGTGCAGTTTCTTCATTTCACTGTTGGACAGTCACAAGCACGAGTCTCAGGGAATATCTGTGTCCTGCATCTCTTAAAGAGCAGTGGAAGCCCTGGAAATGTGTTCTGAAAGAAAGCTAGAGAAATTGCACATTCTTCTCTCTGATTAACCCAATCTGCCATTACATCAGACTTCCTTGGATTCAGCTTCAAAAGTTGCTCTTCAGCCTGGTGCTGGTCTCATCCAAATGGGTGCTACCTGGCATTATTTGCATCTGAGGTGAAGTGGATGTAAAGTTTGGAGTGATGTTTTAATTGCTGATGTTTTATCCTTGCTATGTAGCAATGCCCACCAGAGGCATACAACAAACGCAAAGTGACACAGCCCATCTAAGAACAGAGCTGGAACCGAGGAGCTAAAATGAAAGCAGTCACTGAAAGCTAGTCAAATATTATCCTCAGAGAGTTTGTTTCCCTATCTGTGTTGTACAGCTACATCTCTTATGGAGCAGTTGCAGCTCCTAAATAGGAAGTGGGAGTATTACAGAAATCCTTGGGAAGGAAAGATGCAGAGATAAATGCAGGCAAACACAAAATACAATTATCCAGCTTGGAAATGTGTTGCTACACAGATCTTATTGCCTTTCCCTTGGGGAATTTTGCTGACACAGACATTCCACTTTCATCCTGTGATAGAAGAAATGTTCAATTTTCATGGGAAATACAATAGAGATGTACACCAATCAGAGTTGGTGTTTTTACTCTACAGAAAGTAGCCATAATAAGTTCAAAAATTTTAGATGGTATATTTCTATCACTTTAGATACAACATAAAAACGGATTTTGTCAGGCCTAGTAATATAGTTTGAATATTCAGAGTACTTGAACACTGGACTATGATTCATGTAGTATAAAAAATAACTTTCTCCATGAGCAGAAAGTCATCTATTTGGTAGAGCTACTCAATATATTGCAGTGTCCAAGTGTAAGCCACAGTAGAGTGACTTCCTTATACAGTATGTGTATGCGATTATTAAGAATATTTAATGTATTTTGTCTTTATTCCCTGAACATAATTCTTTTTTTCAGTTTGACTGTCTGTTTCTCTAATGTTAATTAACAGCAATGCTGGTAAGAAAAAGGGAACGTGAGGACAGTCGTGGATAAAATGTGAACTAAATATTAATTGTGCAATACTTTATTTAAAAATTGATTTTAAGTACAGTGACAAATATACTCTATAGCTAGAAAATTGGCATGTAATATATCCATGAAATCATTGATTTGGGTTTCTTTCCTTTTGCAGTATCTGTCCTGGAAGCTTTTAGTATTTCAATAAATTGTAGCTGCTTATGAGGCTAGCCTGCCACTGGTGCAAATTGAATGTTCCTGGATTGTTGGGTTTGATCGGTGATGAGGTTTCCATGGTGATATCCACAGATGATACTGTGGCCACTACAACAATTTCTTTGTGCTAATGTGACTGTCAAGTGCCCATCTAGCTGAGGATGAAATCCCAGCTCAGCTGAAAATCAGTAGGAGTTGGCTGTTGACTTCAGTGAATTTGGTGTTGTCTCTATTGTCACTGGTTCTGGAAAGTGCTCTGGAATCATACAGGTCCCAAGTGAAAGCAGTCTGTAGTCAAGATAATGCTTCTGGTTTAAACTGTTCACTGTCTTGCTTGAAACCAAGTGGAATTTGCTGGCATTCAAACCCACTCCCAGAGTGACCATGCCTCCACATTAAAAAAGTCAAGCAAGCCATTTCCCTCACAACTTAAGCCCTCTGGGATAATTTGGTTCCATTGCATGGAAGCCCTTAGAATGGAGTGGGATGATTAGAGGTCATGAAAGTGCAGAAGTTGGGTTTTTTCCAAAGAGCTTGCATCTGGGTATGGATGGGCTGCTGAGAAAGATTGGGGAAGAAGAAGGAAAGGAGAATTGGCAGCCATCAAGCAAATCAGTTGCCTGGCTACATGGAGATTGATATGTTGCCAGCTGAATAATTGACACTGGTTTTAAGGAGGCTTTTGAAGGAAGACAAAAGGATTTGCTCTTCTGTGTGAAGCAGGTGGAGGAAAGTGTGGCAGTGCTTTTTGGGAATTGAATGGGCAGAGAGTGGCACTGTGGGTGAGGATGCAGCAATGGCAAACTTGAGAGGGATTGCAGTGTCCATTTTAAGGGAAAGTTGGAGGCAAAAGTATGGCATGAACAATAAGGAAAAGCTAGTGGATGAATATAAAAACAGGGAGGAAAAGGGCCCAGATAAGAGGATGATCTCATTTTAACAGTACTCTGAATTGCCCTAAAAATGGCAAGTGCCAGGACAAGCTAAAAGGAAGCTGATGAGATGGCTGAAGGAAGCTACATGAGGTGGGTGAAGTTCCTGTAATGACATGAGATAGGTTCCTAGGTAAGACTTCTAATGTGCAAGTGTGGTTAAGAAAGTCTATCATTTTCAAGAGATTATGTGAAAAGAAATAGCAAGTTTTAGAAGTAATCAGGATAAGAGAATCTTTGGAGTATAAAACAGTTTCCAAACTTTACTACTTCCTTATTCCAGTGAGACAGTCTTGGGTCAGATAAGAATAGAAAAGAAGCACTTTTGTAATATTTCAACTGTTTTGTTTAAGTTGAGAACAGAACAAGGGACAAGATTGATTGTTGAAGGTCAAAAGATCTCTTAAGGAAGGATGTGAGCTGTGATTTTTACTATCTCTTCTTTTGGACTGATAAGTAGCTGTTTCTCCTAGCAAGAAAAATGTCCCAAATAATATCCCCTTTCTTGATCCTTGTGTTAAAGTTGAACATGCATGTGGAAAGAAATTTAAGGAAAGTGAGAAAAGATGTATTAAAGGTACATATTTTTTAAAATGGCTTTGAATTTACTACAGAAACTTTTTCTTTTTTTTTTTTTTTTATGAAGAAAGC
>VZUA01036978.1:823-33766 GCA_013401035.1 Horornis vulcanius
GGGCTTGGGGGGCAATTTTTAGTTGCTGTTGATTTTTTTTGTTTGTTTGTTTTGTTGTTGTTGTTGAGGTTTTCTTCCATTTTAAACAAGCTTTGCTTCTACTCAAGCACTGAGAGACTGGAAACAGCAATTGATTTGTAGGAACAAGAATGTCAGACCTTTCCAGCCACAGCAAGTCAGGTTGCTTCGCTCTGTGCTCTCTGCAGCGTACAGATGGTAGAGTGTACGCGATGGTACTTACAGCGTGAGCACATGGGAGCAGGGTGCAGGACATCCTAACTGCTCTTGCTCCCAGGCTCCATCACTGACTACTATATGGAAATATAACAAATAATTAAAAGCCTGAATGGTGTCGTGTTTGCATTTTTTTGTGATTTACTCAGACAAAAAACTCTTCAAGACAAGCAATAGCTCTTCCTTCCTCACTTCGCAGCATCAAGCACCAACTAGTGCAGAATATGATTTGTTCAACACAACACTACTTCAACACAAACAATAAAACACATGAGCTCCAAAACTAAATCTGTGGCAGGTAGAGCTGAAGACAGAAGAAGAAAAGAGATGTTTAACAAGTTTATGAAATTTACTGTTTTTCTCAAACCTATGCTGGCTTTAAATGCAAGTGCCAAAGAAATACAAACAGGCAAAACATGGAGTTGTGAAAAAGTTTACCTCCCTCCAGTTAAAAATCCAGGTGCTTGTTCAAAACCAGAGAAAGAAAACCATCCAAGGAATAAGCTGCAAAATACCTCTACTGAGCCCCTTCCTCCTCATCACTGCTGGCACCATTTTGCCACAATGCTTTTCAGTCCTGCTAACCCAAGAAAACATCGATCTCAAGCCAACCCTGGCACCACCATACCCTTTTCACTCTTCTGTAACTTCTCCTCCTGGAGGAAATGTGTCCATCAGGATCATCACCTCTCCAGAGAGAGGAGTTGGCATGCAGAATGTGTACAGCAGTTCCCACACCATACCCCTCACTAGCTCCAACACTGGGCAATATACCCTGTTAAGGGTAATTATTTAGAAAGCCAAAACCCACAGAACAACTCTTGCAGGGGCTGCCATCTCTTGGATTTAAGCTTGCTCCTATCACCACATTTTAGAGAGCCTCCATAGCAAAACCTGTCCCAGGATACTTGTTATTTGAGGCCCAGGACATCATTCTTAGAGTAAGAAGCTCGAACTGGTCTTGGAAGTCAGCTTTAAAATGGGGATCGAGTGACAACTAGTGGAGATTTTACTCAGTGCATCGCCGTGGATTCCTCTGCATGATGTAACCTGCACCAAGATCCCGTTTCACTGAAATAACACAGATGCAATCCAATTACGGAGAAAAGCTTTCCAGGAAAAATGTGCACGCTTTCGTGAAGACAAGGGGAATGGAATGTGTTTCTGTGACTCTGAGATGATAAGATACATAGATTCACACACAAACACAAGAAACCAGCCCCACAAGAAGATGGAAGTGAAGATGGTAGGAGTCAGAAGTTTGGAGAAGGTAGCATTACCTTCCTCTAGGTACATTCTTAAAGAGGATGTGCATTTCCCTTCCTTAAAGAGTTCCAGCTGACTATTAGAAGCTTATGGCTCCTCAGCTAGAGGCTGGGGTTAAACTATCCTGTTTTACAGCCCATGAATCTCTCCAGTCTGTGTATGCTTTTACACTCAACAACACGATGTAGCAGTAAGTTCCACAGCGCTGTTCCATGTCGAAGGAAAATATATTTTCATTTACTTAATATCCACTACTTATTTCATTGGATAGTTTCTAATGCCTTATTTATGAGAAGGTGAACATTCATTCCCTAATTTATCTTCTCTTCTTCCTTCATGATTTCATTAGCCTTCTCCTGCGACCTCTAATTTGCCTCTTTTCCAGGCTGACGAGTCTAGAAATTGATGAATTCACATACAGCAGAAAAAAAATCTTTCATTTTATTTGCCTCCTTAATCACCTCTGAACACGGTGCTTACTCTTCCAAAGACTTATTAGGAGCAACCTTCCCAAGGCAGCATTAGCTGAGGTATGACTCATCATCACTACCCTCATATAATTTGTGGGGTTTTTGGTAGGGAAGGGAAGGTTATTTTCTTTTTACATGCAATACTTTGTATTCAGGTGATTCATTTTAACTGTCATTTTATCACCTGGCCACTCAGTATTGAAGTAACTACAACACTTCAAAGTCCTTTTAAATCCGGCTACTATAATTTTTTTATAACACCATAGTGTCAGGCCCTAGTAAAGTACTACCAGCCATCAAAACATTAGGAAAATAATCCTCCCACACAAATGGCTAAAAAAGGACAAAAAATTGCAGTAAGATCTTTGAGGAAGTTTTGGAAATTTACCCTGCTAAGGTTTCCTGTCCAAAGCACCGTGGTCCTGGTGCACTGACACTGAGAAAACTGTTGCTATAACAACTTCTGAATTTGGTAAAAGGGGGGTGGGGAGAGGGGGAGAGAAAGAACAGGGCTGGGGGGAAGTGCCAACTATAAATGTTTTTCAAGAATCTTATATTAACCTTATTCACTGCTTGTCACAGAAAGCTGAATCTTTGAAGTGCTTTAAATCATAACTAAAAGAATACAGAAAAAGTTGTAGAAATGTCAATTTTTACTATTATTGTACGTTTCCTCTTGAGCATAAGTGCCCAGTCATTAACAAAAAAAAACAAAACAAAACAAAAAAAAAAACCCAAAAAAAAAAGAAGGACAAACTAAGTTTCTGCTCCTCCTGACTGCAGAAGGAAGCCTGGTAATAATAAGCCTAAATGCCCATACGGCAGAAGACAAATACAAAACAAAAACCCAATACTGTGAAATAAACTCATGATTTAAAAAATGTCTCTTGCTTCTGGAGATATGACTCACCATATGACTGCTTGTGGATTGGCTGTATCATTACAATGAGAGTAGCAAATGTGTCAATTAATTTATTAATATTTGCAGTTTCAATTTTCATGGCTGATAGAGAGATATGAAAAACCGAACAAGGAAACAGTTTAATCTCCCTCCAGAACACTTCATGTTTTTAAATCATCTCTCCATTCAATCGACATACTGAATGCAGCCAGCTCAATACATGAATGCAATAAATTAATGTGAACTACAGATAAAATTCAGATCCTGCAGAAACTGAGTGCCTGTGTTGAAAACAGGAGCAAGGACTTTGCAATCTTGGTGCAAAGCACGCCACTGGCTCTTGGTTCTCCATCTTTCCTTTGGTCTAGCTGCTTGGTTCCACAGGCTCACCAGGTTGCAGTCTGTTCCTATGAACACTTACCTAACCAAATGCATGAATTGTGACTACATCAGTGAACCATCCTGATACACATCCTGCTCCTGTAATCTTCCTCCCAGCTGTCAGGGAAGACTGAGTTGATCTTTGTTTAGCTGGATGCACATCCAAAGTTCCCACACAGCTCCACGGAGAAGGACTGGCTGCCTGTCCAGTGCCACATGAGATGAAAAAAAGTCATAAAACACCAAGGAGTAAGACAGAAAGTGACATCCACATAGCCAAGAATAGAAACCACTGGTAAAAATGGGGATAGAAAAGCCAAACATACACAAAAAGAAGCTGCAAAAATATCAGTGGGACAAAAGGTAAAGTGGAGCACAGAGAAAACTCACTATAGCAACTAGGGATTAACAAAGAAAGATCATATGAGATGAGCAAGATAAGCAAAGTACAGAATGCCATGTCATCCCTTCACAAACACAGTATTTGGGGAGCTTTGATGTAGATTAAGAGCAGCCACCCATTTACACCATGGCTGAGGGGAACATGTAAAACCCACAGGCACATCAGGGCTGTGTTACAGTGGCTTTGTCTCCAAGGTACAGCTAATGCTGCAGCACTTAGTAGCATCAGGCTGCTAAAATATAAAGTGATCACTGCACAGGTGAAAAAAAGGAAGGCTCCTGGGAATACATCTCACCAAGGAACAGAATGATCCTTATCTCATCAAGCAAAGTAAACAGAGCAGCACAGATTCACCGAGAATGAGAACTATAGGTAATTAGAGGTACAGTCAAAACCTATGGAAAAATCTATGAATGATTCACAGTCCCATGCAGATTCTCAATCAGAACCTTAGTTGTGATGCACATATATCAATAACAGAGCTGCATGTAGCATTTGGCCACAGAAAAAGGGAAATATTTCCCAGGTTAGAACAGAATTACAGTCAGCTAAGGAAAAAGCATTAGGAGCAGATTCTAGCTCATCTAGGGGAGTGCAACCATGGGGAGGAGGTACAGTACACAGTGTCTTTATTTATAAAGAATAATAATAAAAAAATCCATGTGAAGCCATACATGAGAAACACAAAGATCCAACACTGGAGACTTTATTCAATAAATCTACTTTAGTCTCTTTATATATACAAAGAACTGGGGTAAATAAAACATAATGAGACAAAAAGCCCATAAAATTGTCTACCAAAGGAGTGGAACAGAGAAAAATTCTCTTTGGTGGGGGGCGGGGGGATGAGCTTTGGTTGCTGTTAGTACTGAAACCAGCACTATTTCTATCATTAATGAAGGAATGTGTGCTCCCTCTTATGCAAAATATAAATCTCACTATGCATTTCCGTGGCAAGAAAGAAGGACAGACCTTAAATAAGCTTATAGTGACCAACATTGGAAGTAGGGAAGGAATTATTGGGCATTCCTGCATATTTTGCTAAGCATCTACTGAGCACAAAGTTAGAGGGACATTGTCCCTGTCCTAAAGGATTTGTCAACTAAGGTCCCTGGGGAGATTCACACAGCTGTGAGGGAGACATGAAGGAGCCTGTCACGATGGCATCATCCCCCAGCGCAAAGCTCCTTAGGAAGGCACCCCTTACTTAAGGCTGAGGAGCACTGTGCAGAGGCAGCCTTGCCTCTGCTGGAGGAGCTGGAGCAATGGCTCAGCAGGGACGAGGCCAGCCTCAGCAAGCAGTGCTCTCCCACCTTCCACACCCCAATCTTCCCTGGGCAGCAACAGAGTGCTGGCATGGGCAAAGAAAGGGGGACACGGGCAGTTCTGTCACTCAGCAGCCTCTTCCTTGAGCTTTGCAGGTACTCCCCATGCAGCAGCTGTTTCATCATCTCCCAGCTTGCTGCTGGCACAGCAGAGTGCTATGGGAGGACTGAGAATGAGAAAAGTTGTCAGTTTTAGTGACCTTTAAGTAGAGCTCCTCTTGCCAGATGTGACACGGAAGAAAGCATGAAGGAGGTTTTTCAGAACTGCATGACAAATGAAGACTCGAGGCTGACAGAGCAGATGGGGGGTGATGTCTCAGTGCTGCACAGGACAAGATACGCAGGGCAGGGGTAGGCTATGAAGAGCTGACAACGGAGATGAGTGTTTTGCACTTGGGTGGTGGAAAAGGAAGCCCTGTGAGTTGGCAGAAAAAATGTCAAAGTAATAAGCCAAAAACACAGTATTTGTAACCACATTTTTGGAAGAGGGAGAAAACATACAGCTCTGATAGACAATGAACTGTCTCAGGAGCCACACAGGCCAGAATGAACTGCACAACCAGACATTTTGCAGATCACTGTTGTAGAACTGTGCCCTGGCACCTCAACGCTGACAATCCTAGGAGGATTGCATTTTAAGTACTGCCTGAGCTCACAGTCAGCCAGCCACAATGGACCAGAAGGGCACAGCTGCCTTCCAGGCAGCCAGTGACAGCATTTAAGTTGTTATCCCTCCCAGGCACAGAAAAGAAACAACCTACTTTCATCTAATTTGCAACAATAGAGCATGGTCCTCAAAACTCATGTTCCGGCCATTATTCCCCCATACTACACATTTGTTTCTCAAGGGCTGCACAGGGCGAGGCTTAGGAATTAATCCATCTGGATCTACAGACTCCTTGGTCAGAATGAGACACAGCTCAAGAAGCCTGAGAAGAGAACAGAAGTACCATCTTTCCTGCTGTTCCTTATGAAATAACTCCCACATCTCGACACCCCTTCATCCAGCAGAACTACAGATTGCATCAGCGGACTACAGGCTGCATGGCAATCCTGCTACCAATCCTATTCCAGAACCCTGGCAGAAAGACTTTATGCACTGATCCCAAAACCAAGCTCAGCAGTCCTCTCCTTGCTGGCCATAACGTGTAAGTACATTATACTGCTTCAAACAAACCTGCAGCCAATGAAAATACTCAAAACAGAGACTGAATATATTCTAACAGACAAGCAACTTGTTGCTCACTCCACACCAAATGCAGTTCTGTTTTCTACTTCACGCAAACCCACCGCAGAACTGCTGGTTTCCACAGTAGTCTCAGAATCTGAAATGCAACACAAGATGTGTCCACCCAAGGGATATACATCAGGGTATCAGATCCATCAGCAGATTACAGTAAATCAAGCAGGTGATGCCTTGGGAAGGCTGACCTGAAACAAAGACTGAACAGAGCTAGAGAATAAGGTAGATATTTATTGAAAAGCCTTTAGGATACACCTTGGGTAGGACAAGAGGCCAGGGCTATAACCACGATGGACTCAGAACGGTCACAAAAATGGACAACTGGTCACAAGGCCACTTTGTAAGTTTTGGTCCATTTGCATATTGGGGTTTAATTGTCCAATTACAGCTTCAGGTTGTGAGGTCTCATCCTTCTCATTTCTCTCTTCAGTCCACCATTGTTTATGCTCTTGGGCCTGAAAGCTGTCCTTGGTCTTCAGCAGGAAAAGGATTTGTTTTGTCTCCCTACTCCGTGAAGAGAGCTTACTAGCACTTTATATGAGGCTCAGAACTACCCGCTAGGCAGACAGAATCTGAAAACATGAAAGCTGAAACTTAAGGTATCATTCCTTAAGGCATCAAGGTTATAGTGTGCATGCTGAGACAGTTCTTCTTCTGTGTCCCCTCAACCTGCTGCAGCCACAGATTTAAGCTGTGGACAATCTATGGACTCTTACAGCAGGATAGACCAGGAATTTGTTACCACAGCTCTGCCCACAAGAAGCCCAAACTCAAAGGCAGAGACCAAATTTCCCTCATCAAAAGGCTTTATCTAAATGCCATGCCATGATGCCACACTAGGAATGATTCAGACCACAAATGCAGTAAGTCACAAGCAGAAGTTATTAATTCATTATTGATATTCCAGGTTATTGCTGAAAAAATATTAATCCCAATAAACATAAGTACACCAGTGAGCTCCACAGAGATGAAACTCTCCACAGAGATCAAAACCCCTTAAATACATATACAGAATGAGTGAAAAAAAGCAGTAAGCATAAGGGTGGAGTGGGAAATAAGCAAAACGCCGTAGTTTGTATGCAAAAAATGTAAATGCTAGGGTGGATATTTTGCTTCCAGACAAAAATCAGCCATCATGTCAGGTCATATGGGTTTTAAGTTTGATTTACAGTATGATGCTGAGGCAAGACTTTATCAGTCACTTGGTTAAAAGCAACTTGTACAAATACAGACCATGACTGGGATTAAAATCAATCTCAGCAACTGGAAAAGATGAGTTTTGTGAGTAGCAAGATGATGACAGCTTACTTTCTTCCAAGTATTTAGATAAATTTTTAATTTAACCCTAAGCTCTCCATTTCCTACCTCTTTAGCAGCCAGCTATTTGTAACCACCATAGCAAACTGCAAGTCTCCACCACAAGTGTCCTGGGAATAGACATTCCAAGCTCCAGCACTTTACCTGGGAAGGGCACTGAAACTCTGAAACAAAAATAGAGTTTTTCTCCAGTGTTTAATTGAAGTGGACATGAAAGTAAAGGAACTTCAATCAGAAGGAAATTTTGCAAGTCTGAAAGAACTGCATGGATCTGATATTTGGAAATGCTTTTTGTTTCAGTATTCCTTCAGCCACCACCGATGCTTTCAAGAAGTGTCTGCTCTTTGTGCTCTTTTTACCTACTATATGATGAAAAAAATTCACAAGCCAAACAAATATTTGTTTTCTCTTACAAGTCACCTTTAGATCACAGTCCATCCTGATATCAGGACAAGGAGCTCATTTTAAAGTTTAAAGTAATTCATCACTGAGCTAGGATCTAAGCTGCACCGATAATAAATGTGCTTCAAAAATACATAGTTGCCAAGTCTTTACAGAGCTATTTGAAATGTCTAATTCAATCACAGGGCTGTAGTTTGCTTCCACTAGAAAGGCTGTTACATTTACATTCATCTCTGGGAATTGTCCTGCACTACAGAAAACCACTGAGTACTCAGATTATCGGTTTGACCATATTTGAGCTGCAGACTCTAACATTTGACTATATGCTTGAGCAGAAAACTCTGTGTGACAGTGTGACAGCTCCATACCCTGACATAAAACAATAATTACCCTGTGATGAGAGTCCCAACTGAGAGCATGTCCCCACTGATTTAGAAACAAATCCTCAGGATAAATCCCTTGCATCTTTACAAAGCCAGACTGGGAGGTAAAAAGACATAGTATTCTATTGATTTTGCAAAAGAACTGAAGCAGGCAGTTTCGACATACAAAGTCATGTAGGCATCTAATCCTCTCAAGATCAGTGGGAGTTAGAGATCTATATGATTTTTGCAGATTTGGCCACAATAGATATGTCTTTAGTCACACCAATGAGATTTATGTTCTCCTGGGCAGCTGGGGATCACCCTCCAGCCTCAGTCCTGAATATCTAACTCTCAGCCTCTGGCTTCAGTCTAAGAAAGCAGATGGCTCTGAAGGTTGTGAAGCTCCACTGGGACAGGAAGGCTGGCTCATCCCATGGCTCTGCCACTCTCTGTAGCATGGACAACTAACCAGCCCCTGGCTTCCAGGTGATAGGCATGCTTAGTTGCCAAAATCTATGTCAGGGCTCCTGACCCCTTGCCTGGGAGCTTACATGCTCCCTGCCTACACACATTAGAAAGCAGCACTATCCTCTTGTTAAACAGGCCACAGAAACCTAGTTACTTCCTTACTCTGAAGGGAGATGTAGAATAGCTCTAGGTTAGGATTAGGAATATAGGCAGACTAATGTGGGAAAATCTGCCCTGTAGTTATCCATCTTTTACATCAGCTCTGCCAGCTTTCTCCATTTCATCTAATACTTGACACCTCACTAAGCATCTAAGCTCCTCAAGAGAGATCATTATACAAAAATCACACTTTCATTAGAGGCTATGTTTTATTTAAAATTTTTGGCCTTCATGTTTGTAAAGAAAAACTATGTGTGACCTTCAGTAGAGATTAAGGCAAGATGCCCTGGGAAAGCGGCATATTGTGACTGTGATGCCTAGAATGTCAGATTTGAGGATGCTCAGGGACCCACAAGGGAGGGACAGAGGGCATCAGTCTCAGAGGGATCTACAAACTGAATTCTGCACATAGGAGATCACAAAAGGAAGAATTCAAATCATGGGGCCATTTTAGGAGGGCTTCTATTTGGGTACTTTGTGAGCATGCAGTCAATCAGCCTTGCTGATTTACTATACCCCATGCACATGAGAGCTGGCTCAGTGCATTACAAACCAGATTGTAGCAGATACCATGACATTCAAGGTGGCACTTCCAAGAAAAAGCTCCAGGGCACAGGTTTAGGTCTTCTGGGGACACATCCAGAAGAGACAAGAGGTGCAGGCAAGTAATTGAGAAAACACAGCGCTCCTACCTCTGTACCTGCAGCCTTCCTGGCCATCAAGTTCCTGTCACATTGCAGAAGATCACATCAAAACATTAAGTTTAGGATTTAAAAAGTCAGGATAGCAGTATGACAGCATTCTGATAGTAAACGCAAACGTCATTCAAAAAATTCAGGAAAATTCTCACAGCAATGTTAAAAATAACATATGCACCATGTGGATATGTTAATGTGCTGTCTTTCAGCCTTGTTCACTGGGCTAGGGGATGGCAGGGCTATTTTTTTGTGTGTGTTTTAAGAATAATTATGACTTTAAAAATAATAATTCTTGCTCACTCTCCAGAGTTCACACTCAAGATTTGCTGCCCCTTACAGGGAAGAAAATCTTTTTTTTTTTGATCTCAGAATGTTAGCAATGCCATTTCAAGTACTACAATGTACTACTACCAGTGAAAGGTGCCACCTCCACAGCCCCATAAACTGAAATCCTCCCCACTGCAGCTTCAGTTCAGCCACAGTAACACGCTGCCCTTCAGCTGCTCTTTGGCATCACCACTCATTTGGCTCCTCTTAAAGACCATTAAACTGCTCACCTCTCCCTCCAGATGATCCAGTGTGGCTGTGCCAGCTGTGCCAACCAGCTGGCCCTGGCATCACAGCACTTCATTTAAGCCACTGAAGAGCTAGGACATGGCAGGACTGGACAGAAATGCCATATTAACAAGAAGGAACACTGACTTTTAGGGCTGAAAATCAGGATAGATGCGTGAGTTTCTCTTGAAAGCACACTGTCACTGAACAATAAAACACAGCACAGGGATGGGGTGATCTAATACTGCAGCATTTAACTCTGCCACTGCTAGGGACGTTCCTCTTCCAGTCTGGCAGAGCACAAAGCCTCGACAATCTCCACACTGACAAAGGGTGCTGAGGGGCACATTTACACCCCGGGCTCCCATTAAGCACTGAGTCGATGTGAAACCTCCCCTAAATCTCCTCATCTGCATGCCCTGACCTGTGCTTACCAAAAGATCTCTGCACTGCGTTCAGCTCTGGTTTGATTGAATGACAAGAGCACAGTTTTGACAGCAGGTGCTACTGGATTGGATTTTGCAGCAGACCACCAAACAGCAACAGGCAGCAGTAATTTTAGAAAAGTACCACTTTAGTCCTCATACTGGCAAAGTACTCAATATTTAAAGAATATCTGGCTGGTCTTTGATTGCTCTCATTCAAGAGAGCTCTGAAGAACAAGTGCTGCATTACTTTGCCTCATTGACGCTTCAGCCCAAAGTTCTCAGTACCTGTAAGAGCAGCGGTTTGATCTAAGTCCCCTCTGTGAAGCCAAGATTCATCATTTTCAGCAAAAAGAAAGGACAGTATATTTGTTCAGTGCTGAAGCCCCTGGGGCTCAGAAGACAAGATGAAATGGAAATTTTCTTCTTTTTTTTTTTATTTTTTTATTTTCAGGTTTCTATGACCAGTACAGTCCAGATGAGACAAGATGGGTTCTTAAGAGGAGAAGTCCCCTGGTACAGAGCACAGACTGAATGCTACCAAGATGGTACATGCCAGTCATTAGGATGCTAATTGGCCCTGACAGGGCTCTGGTGACTGAAGCCAACATCCACAGTGTCACTACCTGGAAGCGTTGCTGCAGGGAACGGCTCCAAGGAGCCTAAAGGAAAGAAGTGGGTGTGAGGAGGTAGAGAGATGAGGGATGTTTATAGCTCTCTACAGCTGTCTGCATCACGTATTTAAACAAGAGGGAAAATAATTCTGTCTTTCTACACTGTGCTGATAAAAAATTCCACTAAAAATCACTTTGGGTAATTTACATTTAAATGGACTTTGCACACAAAGGAGATTATTTTGCTGGTCATGTTTACAGTTCCTTCCCTGCTCCCCTTTCCCAGGACTCCATGACTCTTGTCTCCTGCACCATCTTTTCTTTCTGTCTCCCAACCGATCCAATTAAAACACCAAAAATAAATTAACTTGTCAGATTTCCCCACCACCAACTCTCTCCTACTGCTCTATTCCTGTCAGAGCTTTACCTCATCTTGAAAAATTCTGGTATGTTGATTGTTTTTGTTTATTTGCCTACGTGGCCAGATTTGTCATCTATGAACTAGATTTACAGCACTTTCAAAGCACAGAATCAAAAGTTTCTGAACAGCTCATAGGTGACCCATTACCAGTTTTGGTTGCATAACATTCTTGTAAGGCTGGGAGAGCACCAAGGGAAGGGTGTAAAACTGAGACTAGATTATCTGCCAATTATAGAGAAGGCTGAGAGTTATCAAAATGTGGATTGCTCAAAAATAAAGGTTATTTGAAGTTGTGTTTTGGACTTCACTGCAAATAACCAACAACACTGGCTCACTGAACCAGTGACTTGGGGGCCTAAATGTGACAAGTTAGCTGCATCCTTTAAGAGACCAGTGTGAACAAGACAACTCTGCCAGTGAGATGCCAGAACAGACACTTAAAACACTGGTCCTCAACCCTGAATCACAGGTCTGCATTTCAGGCCCTGGGCATGTCAGATGAAACCAGAGAAGTTACAACCACATTCAATCTATGACAAAAGGAAGGGTGGTCTGGAATAATACTCCCAAACAAATAAAGAAGTGTTTTTCCTTACAGCCACAATCAGCTGTCTACTTAATCCCTCACTACCACAATACCTTGGCAACCCAAAGTAGTATCTCCCCAGAACTTCAGGGGATCCCAATCAGAACCAAAGCAGCCAGTGAGATAAAAAACTACCCAGGTGTTCCTGCACAACCTATTATGCACCGTATATGTCAGTTCTGTGGTCCAAAGATCCTGGCAAAAATTATTTGAGAGCTTCAACATGTGAAGATGATGATAAATATTTGCAAAGTAGGTGTCATCCCTCCTCCCTTGCATGCCATGAGAATTCCAAGCCTTTTAAAACATGCATACATTGAGATTGTGTAAAGGCTATATGACTACGAGGGAGGGGAGGGAAGGGGAGAAAAGTAATCTGAAAACTAGCTTCAGTTACTGCAACTCCTTCAGTGTCTCCTAAAATGACAGTAGAACACAGAGGGAAGGAAGATAAAGGGTCGGGGGGGACAGGATGCAAAGCCTCACATGCTGTGTTTTGTATTGGCACTGAAGGAATAAATTTTCTTCTTGATGCAGTTTGCACTGCAAGCAGACAAAGAATGGTGAGGAAGAGACACAGAGGTGCAAAGCAGCTGGGATTTCCTCTCCTCTGGCATGAGCTGGGAGAATGGAACCCCATTTTGTTGCCCTCTCTGCTCACCTAAACCCTTGCCAGCAAGCCTCAGCACAACTCTTCCCAGATGGACCAGACACAGCCAGAAGGATCCTGTGGAGTCACAGAATTTTTATCTCTGCTGCATGCTGGACCTCATCTATACAAAACACATGACTCAGGTGCCTGTGCTTCTTATTGTCACTTCCATCAAGCCCCTGCAACCAGCTTTGCTTTCCTCTGTAAATAGGTTTCATGCCTTCATAAAATGGATGTATTAGTCACGAACAAAAACCAAAAAGTTACAGGGGTGGGAAGCAATACTCAATGTACCACAGTCAATAAAAGACAGAAGGAAAGAAAAATATTAGCTGGAGAGTTCCAAGAAGGTTAGGGTTACAAAGAAGGAAAATATTGGCTCTGACACAGGAAAAGGCACTTCTGAATACTAATGTGTTCAACACAGTGACAAAGAAGCTACACTTACCTCAAAGGAGATTAAGTAATATATAGCAACACCTGAGGAAAGGGAGGAAGGTAGAAAAGAAAGGCAAGCAAGCATAAACACAGAGAAAATAAGGCACCTGAAGTCTTTTTCATATAGCTTCTTCTCTTGCACAGAGGAGATTTATATCTTTTCCTCAGAAATTCAGCATTCAGGAAAGTGGACTTAGTATAACTCCATAATAATACCCTCTTTTCCAGGCCCCAGGAAACTATAATACTGATTTACTGGTCAAAGAAATAAATGTGCCTCAGAGTTCCATACAAGGTCTTTCTGAAGTTAATCCAGCTCTAAGATGGATAAGCAAAAGTGGAAAAATACCGCAGAAAGTATTTGTGTAGATAAAAGGAGCTTTCTAAAGGCCAGTGTTCCTGTCATGATGGAATAATTTTCATTCTCTAGATAAAGAGCTGGAGAATAAAAGTAGAGAAAGTTACAGCACACAACCAGCTCCCTGGGCACCAGGACGTGTTTGCCAGCTGGGAACTTCACTTCAGTGAAAATGCCCGATCAGTTAAATTTAAAACTGGATATATTTCATACAGCATTCATTTCAGCAAATGTTGACATCAACATCTGATACTACAGTCAATGGAGAGAAACAGTCACCTGCAGGACAGGATTCATCTGTTTCTAAAGCAGTAGGCTAAAGCAGGGTCAGATTAACTATGTCCTAAAATATCTCTTTCCCTTTCCTGTCTGGAAGGAGAGCCCATATAAGTCAGTCAGAGGCAGACAGCTGGGCTACAGGCATCTGAAGCTAATGGTGGACTCAAAGCATCAAAATGACTGCAGAGATGAGATTCAAGTACACACATGGAGTTTGCAGCAATTAATCCACTTCTCACTATGATGACTGGAAATCTTACTCTGGAGAATGCAAATACAAGTCTCAGGCTTCTCTGCAATCCGTGTTACCACGTAAAATGGATCAAGATGCAGCCCTTATAGTTGTAGATATAGCCTTCTAAATGCAAGGAAAATGCAAGTGGAAGCAACATTATTTCTGAGCCTACAGATTGGTACAAATAGGTCTTAGTGATGCTCAAGAGTATCATAGGAAAATTCAGGACTGACAGTTTTGAATTATTCTCCCTCAGATTCATGTCATCAGAGCTGTCCATCAGTTCCTAATCCTGGGTTTAAATGCAGATTCCAAGAGCAGAGGGGAAGATGATAAGCCCCAGATTTCTGTTAAAACAACCTTTTTTTTTTAAGTGAACAAGTCAAATGAGTCCTTAAATAGAACTTAATAATGTAGACTGCAAATGCCCCAATATATGGCCTGGCAGAAGAGCTCATATAGCCCAATCTGATCAGCCCCTAATAGAAGTTGAACCCTAAGCAGTTCCCTTATCACTCCTGACAGGTGCTGAATTGTCCCATAACACAGATGGCTGGGAGCAGCTTGCAAGAACAATCCACACAGCCCACAGCTCCTCCCCCTGTTCAGCTGCAAGGGGTTCTTTGAGAAAAGTACAGGCAGGACTGTGTCACCTTCACCAGGACATCAGCAGCCCACTGCTGGTCACTGTCTTTCTCCAGGTGCTACCTAGAGAAAGCAGCAGCCTATGTGCAAAGATGTTTCCCAAGTTTCACACCTGGGAAACAATTACAGCTACTCTACATAGACCGACTGCACTGGGTATGCACAGATCTGGAAGGGTTGGACACAGCTAGGATGAAGTCTCTAGTCAGGCAGGAGCACTTACTAATGCAGTGATCAGTTATTCCACATGGGCTGAAGCCTGTCTGATCAGGAATCATTTCTTATCCTGCAGTTGCACAGCACTTAACACATCATGAGCTGCCAGCTGGGGCTGGTGAACACTGCTGTGGTACAAACAAATAAAATCAGCCTTATTCAGACCAAATTCCAAAGCAGAGGCTGTTTGCTCACCCATCAGCCTAGGTTAACACAGAGGACTGGGATAACCTCTCCATTCAAAGTAAAGCAGACACTGACCTTCTCTGACAAGAAAAACAAAACAAACTCATGGCTATGGGGAAGCTGCTTCAGGACTCAAAACCAGTCATTTATTGAAACTGAGAGATTATTTCTCCCAATAAAAGGCAAACAAACTCCAGAATCATCTCCTCCATCACACGTGAGAAACTGTCCAATCTTAACATCCATTTCAAATGCTAATTACTTTCCAGAATCCTAACCTGAATTTTCCTAGCTTCCATGGATTAAAAAAAATAGACATGTGCAGAGATCTTCATCTTTCCCTTTCTAAATTTATATGAATTATGTAATTGCACTTGTAAAGGACTAGAGCAAGTAACTAAAAAAGTAATGCAGGATGAACTAACACCATTTGCGACAAAGCAGGAAAAGAATACTTTCAAAAGCACTTTCTCCCTCCAGAAAAACTTGGAAAGAGAAAGTAGAAGACAACACTATAATTGCATATGTGAAAAAATATTCAATGACAATGGGAAGTATGGCAAGTTATTTTAATTGCTGAGTTTATGATATTCTTTAAATGATGTAAAGGATACCCAGAGAACAAGGATGGCTGTCATCTAAAGGAAGATATACACAGTTAAAGACACCTTCTTGAAAAGAAGCTACCTCCTTAACATACATATCTGATAAATTATATACACATACTGGCAGTGTAATCTAGCAGGAGTGGCTCACAGGCATTTTCTAAAGGCACAATCTTGTCTTTGTGAAAGGATTTATTAATAATTATAAATGAAATAATGATTATCAAAGTTAAGTGCCTGGAAGCATTTTGCCAAAATCATTTAGCTCTGGACTGAAACTCCAACAGACAAGGAACGACCAATTAATTTTCTCATGGTAGGATTTTGGTTTAAATTCAGAAGGCAACTTATATCCATTGGGTTTTTCTAAAAAGCATGGGATATCCACTCAATTGATTTTAGGACAAATGTATTTGTATTACTACCCCTTTAATCAAGACTTTAGCGGAAGGCACTGTGAAGCAGAAGAAAAACAGTTCTTATGCCGAGAGCAACACAACAGTTCTCCTGTAGAAGCTCAAGGAGCAAGATAAATGTTTGTAGCCTCTCCAATAAGCAAAATTACTGCACTCTGAATGTGAGAACAGTGATGTATGACAAACAAGCTCAGCGTGCCAGAAACTCTGTGTTTGCTGTTCCAAAAACATTAGAAGCCACCAATTTAGAGTATATTACAAGAGACAGTGTGGAACAAAAACCAGGTATTGGGAGAACACAAAGAATGAAAAAAAACCCACATTCCCCCTGACCAGCATCCTAAGAAGGAGTATTCACAACAGTGAGAGTGTTACCTTGCTAGATCAGGTGGGTTTTGGGACCACAAGCTAATCTCCACTAGCAGCCCTGTTACCATCCCTGTAAGGCCAATGGCTAAGGTGTGAGAGAGAGTGTCTTTGGAAGGGTTTAGGAAGTCCAAGAGCTCAGCAAGGCCAGGCACTGTGTCACTGCTCCCAGTTTAAAGGCAGACCCCAGGAGCGATTGTGCAGTTCGCTCACGGACGGGCAGCACAGCCAGGTAACAAACCCTGGCTCTGTGCACAGCAGGCTGTGCCTTGCTCACAACCACATCCTGCTTTTCTTTGGTGCCAGCAGAAGGAAAACAGCACTGCACCAAACAGTGGCAGATATCCCTCAAATCTTCATGATATACAAAGCCTGAAGAAATGCGCATTACAGAAAGATTTAGCTTCCTGGCATGAAATCAAACGTATAAACCCAAGATTACTCACAAAGATCAAGACAACCTTCAAAGAAGCCAGAAATCCAGGGGGAAGCAAAGTATTTCCAAGTAGTTCCACTTTTCTCACACAAGCTAGGGAATCTCAGAGAGAGGGTCATAAATAATGGACAATATTTTCATTCTTTGCATATACTCTTGCTGATGTAGTGCCTAGTGTCATCTGGAGATGCAAGCTGATAGCCATTTTTGGATACTCAAAGACACCTTAAAAGGGAATTTTTCTTGGAATAAGAGCATTTGATTTATGAAATACAAACTACTGTAACTTACTAATTGCTTTACATAGCCTACAAGTATTAGAGCACTTCTAAGAAAAATCAGATTTGTGATAATAAAAGCTCTGTAAACTAACAAGGAAAAGCATTTCAGGATGCAGTGACTGAAGGCAGCATATTCAAATTAAGGTACCTAGTTAAACATCAAAGTAACAAGCTATTGACAGAACTACCCTTGTACAGAAAGAGTCACCATTACTTGATGTCTTCAAAGCAAGAGCAGAGGATTCTGCTCAAACATATATATACATATATATATACATGATCATGCTTAAGCCACAGTTAATGGTTAGATGTCGAAATCAGCATTAATGCAAGAAGCACTTTCTCCCACATTTATTGTGAATTGCTCTGGTCACAGCAAAATTTAAAGACAGCTTACTGAGTTGAAAGCAGGTGCATGGAAGTGCTGGTTAGACAGAGGCCTATCTCAAGAAGTTTGATTTGTTTAAGTTGACAAAACACAACACAATAGAGGACAGGATCACTACCTGCAAATACACTTGAGGAGAAGGAGCTGCAAGAAATGCGAAGAGACATTTAAACCATAGGATTATCTTGGTGCAGAAATGAGATAAACCAACCATGAACTCTTCTTGGCTTGAGGTAAGAGAAATTCAAGTATGATGTAGCTGTGATCTGGAGCAGCTTCCAAGTGGGAGAAGTCTAAGAGGAGAAGAAAGCAGATAAAGAGAGAACCCAAGAGTCTACAGAAAGGGCTCCGGCCCCATATTGATCCCTCAGGAGCAGGGAGTCTTCCCTGGGCCTCAGGCTTGGAAAATCAGGTTGTCTTTCCAGGTTTAAGCTTATACACAGAGTTCAATAACTTGGTAACAGATGATCAGTGGATGAGAAGGATTTTCATGTTTTGGGGCAGGTTTCCAGTGTACTTCTAAAACAGGAAAGTTTTTTCTTTAGACACAAAGATAACTTCTGTTTTTCAATGGTTCTCCTATAGCACAGGGGAAACCACAGCAGGAGTAAAACATTGCAAGAAGAGATAATTTAGGACCTAATCCTGAGTAACATGTGCAGTTAGACAGGACAGCATGAGGAGCTCTACACTCTACCACCAGAGGTGAACTTCACAGATGTTCCACTGTCAAGATCGTTCAGCTCTTATCAACAAAGGGAGGGAGAACTAACAGGTACTGAAGAATAAATATCAAAGTGCAAGAGACTGAAAGAGCAGCAATGCTCTGCACCAGCTCCTGGGTTATCATTCATTCTCAAAGTATGAAGTATTTATCCCCTCCTTCTACAAACCTGTTCCACAGGCCCTGGATTCAGTCACCCTTTCTGCAGCACACTGAAGTCAGTAATCATGAAAGTTAAAGCCAAAGTCACATCTACCTTGTAAGGAAACTGTTGGAGGTGCTCTTGCTCTCTCTATTTCAGAAGCAGTTTACCATAAAACCCATAAAACCATCAAAACACAGATACCAGGAGTCAGGAGAGCTGGATTACCATCCTGACAGTTCACCCCAAGCAAAAGTCATAAGCCTTCCATAACCACTCCATTGTCTCCAACACCCTCACTCACCCCCTCTGTACACAAAGCTTGCCCTCTTTGGAAAGTGTAAAGAGACTCTTCTGTGCTCAGAACGGTAATATAAAAACAAAATCATGTGTTAATGGTACTTAAACTGATTTAATGAAACAGTTTCAATTCTGCCCTTCCTTCCTTCCAACTCCACCCTCTCCTTCGAGAGGAAAATTTATTTTGGTTAATATGGAGGGGAAAAAGCAGGCTAAAAATAGCCTCCTTTTGCCTTAAAAAAGTTAAAGCTATGAATAAACAGCCTGAAACAGGAATGCAGTTTATCTGCACACCAAATTCCTACACTGTTTTCTTGTTCAGCTTTCCAAAACATTTTTATAAGGATCAAACACAGAGACTCAGATCTGCAGAGCAATGGTGTCCCAGAACTGCCTGCTTCCGTGCTAGTAAGGTAACTGGTTTTGGCCTGAGGAGCAATGGTTTGAGACTGGATGAACCAAAGATATAATTTAGGACCGTTGAGTACTAGAATATTTGAGCAAATCTCCTGGCAACAGAGGAATCAATATTAAAAAAATTGAGAAAAATCCACCAAGAGAACAGAAAAGCCTTTCTCGTTTCCCTTTAACTGTGCAACAGACAAACTGCATTATCTCCTAAAAATCTACCTTGCCTGTAAAAAGCACTCACACTGTTATCCTATCTTAGACCCAAGTCACATCTGTCCCTGACAACAACAGCTGTCAACACTGAAAGAGCAGGGTGATCAGCCAGCCTTTTCACCCTGGGCTGGAAGCCAAAGCAAGGGTGGCTTATGTATTTGCAGAGCAAAACCAAACAAATTCTTTATTCTGTTCCCTGTGCAATGCCCTTAGCAAGCAAGCCGATCAGCCCCAGGGAGCATCCTCACAATCTGAATACTTGAACCTAAACTTAATTTTCCCTTATTTCCCTTCCACTGTATCACCAGCAGGCTCCAGGTAATGCCATAGGAGTCACGTGTACTATCCTAGCAATGGAGACAGAAGCCTCTTGGCAGAGTCGCCTTTCATTCCCAGTTCCCCACAGAGTGAGGCATCAGATCATGCTGCCCTGGAGTGCTACAGACACTGCTATGATACCTGATGGGAGCAGTATCTTAGAAAACTAAACCACCTCCCTCCTCTTACAGCAGATGAGCCCTCTGGAAAGAGAAAGGAAATGTCTCACTTTCATCTCAGAGTTCAGAGGGAATGTTTTATAGCCGTCAATCCTATCAAGATCTTATTGATTCACACACCAGGGACAGCAACTGTTCTGAGGTAGGCTGTACAGCCATGAAATAGCCAGGTTCTGAAAAGGACTTTGCCTGGTGACATTTGGAAAGCAAGGTGAAAGACTTTACTATGACCCCAGAATAAATACTGAAAGCCAACATGCAACAGGCAGGCCAGAGGAGTTAAGCAGATGAGGCAAAGCCACATAAGGAACATGGTAGCACCTGCTAGTGAAATCTCAGGTGAGGAGTGTGAACCCAAGCTAGCATCTGGTGTCCCAGGTCCAAGCAAGCACTTTCACTCAGGGAGGTGAAACATCCTCAGTGGTCAGAGTGGGGCAGCGGATGCTGGGATCTCACACTCGCAATCGGCATCACTGCCATGATGTACAGTCCTGAGTTTCTCATCCATGAATGGTGCTCATCATCTCACCTTGATTGCTAAAAAGACTTCAGGGATACTGTTGAAGCTCTGCAGAAACATTATAGAAAGACATCCTGGTTACAAATTATCTTACTTCTTCAACCACTCTGTTGGAGCATTCACTGGCTCTAGGTTTACCCTCAGTGCCATCCAAGGTTGAGAAGTTTCCTTTAAGAGACAGGAAACTGGCACAGAGACTAAATCACACTACTGAATTCCCAGAGGGCATCTGTAATCAGATCATGGAGCTGAAACTGGACTTGCAGAGCTCTACCAGACCATTCTCTTTCCAACAGACACATCTGCCAACATTCAGCATCTCGCTGAATGCAGCTTGTGCAGCTTGTTCAGAAAGTCTGATGGCTCAACAAAAGAACAATTAAGTGAGAGCAAAAAGTCCAGGGTGATGTGCATTAAGAAAGCAAATGCATCAGCAGGGCTACCAGTAGCCACTCTGCTTCCAGCATTGCACCAGGGCTGACCTGCTCTGCACAAAGCCCTGCTCAAGCAGGTACAACTGCAGAGTTCTACATTCTTAAGGATGCAGTAGTCAAACGTTGTAGTACACAAAGGTCTTTGACATCACTCAACTGCAACCTCATCCCTCTGTTGTCAGCTAGTTTTAACTGGAGGTGGCTTCCCTGGTTTCAAGAGGAATTCAGCTTTCCCAAGGCATAGTAAAGAATGAGAAGGAAACAGACATTGACTCAAGAGAAAGAGAAAACGGGCAACATGTGTGGAAACAATCCTGCTTTTGATTAAAAGTAAAAAAAACCAAAAACCAAAANTTAAAAGAAACTAGCCTAGGGTGTTTCATAGCAAAAACACGAAGTCTTAGGCTCCTTCCTCTACAGCACTCAGCTGAGTGTATCTCAGACTGTGCATACAATCACTGCCCTCAATGACACGCCTTTACAGCAACTCTCTTAATAAAACACCCACAATCACTACAGATGATTTGTCAGGAATGCTAATTGATATAAACCAGAAAGTCTTTGCCTCAGCCAGTAGATCCCTCCAATTATCCATCCATGAATCAAGTAGCTGCTCCTTTGAGCAGTGCTCTCCTTCATTCGATACACCAGCACCAAGTGTTTTGAACTTGGGTGCAGAGAAAGGATCAGAATTCAAAGAGTTAAGAAATCTTTGTGGCAGTTATCAAGAACAACAGTGGTAATGCAAGGTACAACCATGGCCCTGATCAATATTCCTAATACAGGAAGTATGCATCTCAGGGCATGTCTGGAGCACCGGAAGCAGTCTTCCAGCTGAGCAGTTGTTTTTTCCTTCAACTCAGCCTCACTTTTAACTACCCTTGATTAAAACGATTACTTTCACTCAATATTCAATTTCTGACAGGTAATATTCTCTACATATGTTGCAAGCTGGCTCCATCCTTACAGGCAAAACACAAGAGTTCCCTAGAAGCAACTTTCCTTATTTTGTAAGTCATGTATAATTTACGCATCTGCAATATTGACACAGGCTAGAAATATACATTGTGCCAAAATCATTTTCTAAAAGCTTTCAACACATTCAAGGGCATTTTCCTCTTAAGGCATTGGTTCCTCTTGTTATTGCCATTAGTTCTCAGGAGAATCCACTACCTGAGTACAATTAATTCCTGTACACTCAACCTCATAACCCAAAATCTAGACCATGTCAACACTCAATGCCATTTAACTGTACAAGTGTCTGACAGCCCCTTAAGCACTCACAGGGGTTTTTTTGTTCATTTAGTCCTCAAGTTTTCATAAAAACAACCATTTCCACATGCACAGATGTGCTCCCACCTTTCTAGTCTTGCAGATGGATTCCACATGGGACATACATAACTCTTCCAATTCAGCTCTTCCAACCAGGAAAATATTGTCTGAAATGGCTGAAAAACTGGAGATGGCCTTGCAAGCAATTGTTATCATTGTTACACAAAATACTGAAATCACCACAGTCTGTTTTACTGAGTCATTAGCAGAAAAGAATTATTGACAAAAGAATCACAGGCAAGTTACATGTTACATGGACATTCACAGATTGCTAGCAGGATTAGGGAAGCATTTTCATTTCCTTTAAGTAGAAACTAAAAGGGGGAATGAGGATTTTCAAGAGTTTTCATTCGGTTTCCAAATAGCACTGAATTAGGTAGTTCTCTTGCACTGCAGAGAAAATTCCATTATCTCATTTTAAGAGTATACCTAGGTACAGACTCAGGAACACTCCAGCACTGAGTCACCCTCTCTTTTAACCTGCCATGCCTATGACTAGATGTCACACAGGTATTATGTGTTTATGACACTCTGAACAAGTTTAATCTTCTTTGCTCAAGTAACACTTTTTTTCCATTTTTTATTTAAGTAAGTCTTTGTTTCTGAAGCTATTCTTGGGAACAAAATATTTTGTCCAATTCTCATCTTGGCTATTGGATGAATAACCAGAACACTCACCCAAAGCATGTAGTCTTTGACCATTTCCCTCACAAGGTTTGCAGCCAGCCAGAAGAATTTGCAACTATGAGCTTCAAGTATGAGGTTTGAGGGGATGAGAAGTGTGTGTATCCTTTTGGCCTGGGATTCATAAATCAAAGCTTTTTGCAGTAGCAAGTGAACTGACAAAGTATAAATAGAGAAACACAATTATCACAGATTACAGCTAACAAATCCTCACTGGAGAAAGAGTGTGTGTAGGAGAAACTCACTGTAACTGGGAGTTCTGCCGATGACACAGAAGATGCAACTGGAAGGAGCTCTTGATCTCCCACAGCAGTAACAGCAGGCCCCTTCTGTGTGATGGCCACTGCAAGACACAAAACAACAGATTCATGAGTAAAACAGGCAGGTAGTCATCAGGAGTCACTTCAGGATCAAACTTTTCAATCCAGTATTACTGGTCCCACAATCCCTTTCAACCTCAGCGGCATTTGTTACTAAAATGAAACTTGGGTCACCAAAAACACATTAATTTATTGGCAAAAATATCTTCTTCCACATTTTCAATACAGAAAAATACTCCATTAAAAATAGGCAACTTTATCATTGACTCCACCTACAAAGCAGTAATATGAGAGTGAACATGCAATGGCAAGAGAAAAAGGCACATTGGGCATGCAGAGAAAAGTCCAAGAGTGACTACAGAACAGCAGGCTGTGACTTATAGTCCACCAGCAGCACAAGAAACAAGCTTTGTGGGTCCCAAGGAATAACGCACAGATAGCATTCAGAAGAGAATGTGGGCTTCTGTTTCCTGTACAAGGAAAACGTCATGGCAAGGAAAAGTGAAGTTGGTAAATACTTCTAAACATTCAAGTTTCTGGGGCTGACAAATGCCAAGGAAACAAGGTTAGTTTTGTGGAAGCAGCTTATGAAATAAATACCCACAATAAAAAGCATCTTCTGCTGGGAGTGGTAAAACTTCACCAAGTGATGCTGCAAGGGAAAAGTGAGTTTATAGGCTATATTCAAATGCAGAGAAGTATTTGAATGCATAATCAGACAATGTATAACAGGTTAGCTCTACCTACAGAAGCAGCAGTAAGCTCAGAGCTGTAGACAAAACCTTTAGAGAAGAACAATCCCTTCCTTTTCCATGGCAGCTTTATAGCTGATAATGAATTACACCACTGGTTTGTGCCACAAGATTTTTGCTAGTGTATACATTTCCTCAGCATTAAGTTTGGAACTGCAGATAGATTTTAGAGTTAAGCACAGTGAATTATCCCCACCATGAATTATACAGAGTTAAAAAGCCAACCTTTAAAAAATAACTGTTCCATCCTTAGTGACCACACACAGCTCAGACTGTGCCTTATCTACCCACTTATTAGGTCTGTAGATCAACTGTGCCTGGCTTGCCATAGCTTAACTCCCACTTTTTTTGCTGTTGTTTGTCTTGATCTTGTTATTTCAGGTGTTTGATGACACTAATTTCCAGATGGTCTAGAAAACTAACCTACCAGCAAGTAGGCTACATCCCTGTTACACGCAGGAGTGTCACTGTCTGATATTTTACTTTTATATAAATCAAGCCGGCCCCAAAGAGGCATCAGCAATGCGTTCACTTAGCATTGCTTTTTGATTTTTCTCAAACAAAGAACTATGGAAGTTTCAAGTGTTTCTTGAGAAGAATGGGCTGCCTGATGATTTTTCAATTTGGTTTTTTTTCCTAAACTTGACAAATACCAGGAGCAACATCACCTTTTAAGGCAAAAGGCATCTGATAGCAAAATCCTGCTTTTAAGCCAGAGTGACTCATAACAGCAAAGATTCTTCCTATAAAAACAAACTCAATCATGAAGAACGAGTTAAAAGCTCCAGTAATAACAATTCAAACAAATCCTTTTTTCTCCATGACTTTTGTGGACTGATATTGGCTGGTTCAAGCAGGTGCTCTTGGCAGCTGCTTAAAAGAAAACAAGTTAGACAGACCACTGGCCTTGACCCAGCCTTATCATTCATTTGCATCCCTAGAGAGTACAGTAAACATAAGCACAGATGCACAGGAACACACTGCACGGCTTATCTTTTCTATAGGAATGCAGAAGGAAGTCTGTATCTGCACTGCAGTCACACGTGCTTTCAAGAGAGCTGAGGAGCAGCTCAAGAGATAAGGCAGGGAAGAAGCAGGAGCATGCACACAACACTGCCTGCTGCAAGCCTGGGTAGTTGTATACAGCCCAGTGCCACCATTTCTTCATCATGTCCAGTGAACAATGATAATAAAGCCAATGAGGCAGAGCTGGTCAGACTGCAGCCCTGCCTGCTGAAACAGAGGTGCTCACTGTCCTCAGAATGAGAGGACATGACCTCAGTAGGCTGAATCTAAATCTACTCAAGTCTAGAAGGCATCCAAAATCCTCCTATTTGAGAAGCAGCATAGCCATTGCACAGATTTTCCTTGGCCCTTTCAATATGTGAGCCTAGACAACTCAATTTTCAGTAAAGAAGGTGGTAACACCACCAGCAGAGAGTCCAGGGCTTCACTTCCCTCTCCACAAATGGCCTGCTGTATAACCAGCCCCAGGCAAAACGTTCTGTCTGCTTGTGTCCCACTTTCATTCTCAGGCTGGGTTTTTTTCTGTCTCTTCTTCTGACCAGGGATCTTCTTTTACAAGACATCCAAATCTAGTCATCATGTGTTACTGAGCATAATGGGGCCTCTAAGCTTTAAGTTTACTAACAGAAACCTCACCTGCAGTGTAACTCCAATTATAGCTACAAGGCCCCCCTCAAATCCAGCTAATTCCAGACATCCTGCACCAGAGACCAGAAGGATGCGTTCAATCTTCTGTCCTGGCTTGTGTCAAATGCTTCCAAGCCCTTTGGCATGTCCCACATCACCTGGAGTCCATCTAAAAAAACCCCTGACAATCTCAGCCATTTAGGAGATTTTTTTTTTCAGGCTATCTTCACAAGTTCTTAGTGGGGGAAAACTACAGCTTAACAAGAGCAGGTGAATTGAGTCCTAATGTCAAATTTAAACTGTCTGATCAAAAATCTGTCACAGATAGCCCAGCTTTCCAGGAACTTGGACACCCTGCATTAGATAAAAGTCCTGCTCTCCGATTTTCTTCCAGTGAAATACCTATACCTGCTCTTCCTACTCTTCCATTCCTCCCTTGGCATTCCTGTCAAATACAGAGATCAAGGTGAGTTCCTGTTGTAACACAGGACAGTTTTTTCCTTAGGGCTTGTATTTATCTGCACACTGGTCCAGGAACCTGGTTTCTAGATGCACAACACCTCTCAGTGCTCTAGTACTTTCTAGAGCTTACTGCTACTTCACAGCATCACACAATGGTTCAGCTGGAATGGACCTTAAAGTTCATCTTGTCCAAGCCCCCTGCCATGGACAGAGACATCTTCCATTAGACCAGGCTGCCCAAAACCCCATCCAACCTGGCCTTGAACACTTCCAGGGATGAGGCAGCCATAAGTTCTCTACACAACCTGTTCCACTGTTGAATCATCATCATTCCTCCAAACACCTAACTGAAATCTACCCTTTTCCAGTTTAAAACCATTGCACTTCATTCTATCTCTACACTCCCTGTTCACCTTTCCTGTTGACCCACTAAGTACCGAAAAGCTGCTATAAAATCTTCCAGGCTGAACAACCTCAACACCCTCAGCCTGTCCTCAAAGGAGAGATGCTCTAGGGTGCTGGTCATTTTTGTGGCCTTCCTCTGGACCCAACACATCCAACACATCTTTCTGTGCTGTCCCCAGAGCTGGATGCAGGTGGAGTCTCAGTGGAGTGGAGCAGAGGGAAAGAAGCACCACCCTGACCTGCTGGCCATGCTGCTTTCAATGCAGTCCGGGATACACTTGGTTTTCTGGGGTGTAAGCAGACATTGTTAGGTCATAATCCTTTTTTCCATCCACCAATACCCTGCCAAGCCCTTCTCCTTAGAGCTGCTCTCAACCCAGTGTTGCCCAGTCTGTATTTGTGTTTGGGATTGCCCTTGCCCAGGTGCAGGACCTTGTGCTTCGCCTTGAATTTCATGAGGTTTGCACGGGCCCATCTCTCCAGCTGGCCCTTATCCATTAAGTGGTCCAGCCATCAAATTCATTTCTCTCCGTTTCAGAGACAAGGATGTTATGTGAGACACTACCAAATGCTTTGCACAAGTCTGGGTAGATGACATCAGTCACCCTTCCCTCATCTACACCTCTGTAACACTGCCATAGAAGGCCACTGGATTTGTCAGGCACGATTTGCCCTTAGTGAAGTCATGTTGGCTGTCACCAGTCATCTCCCTATTTTCCATGTGCCTCATCATAGTTTCCAGGGGGATCTGCTCCATGATTTTGCAAAGCACAAAGATACGACACTCACTGGATATTTTGAAGGCAAAGGGTGGACATGGCAGGAAACACTTGGTACCATGATGTGCTAATATTGCCTGAATTTTCCTTCATCTGAGCTCAACCAACAATTTTTTCTTCCCCTTAAACCAGAAAACAGCTTCATCCTTCCTATTTTGAGGCAAAACCCAAACTGTGATAAATTCCAAACTGCAGTAATTTGGGCAGCAATCCTAAGAAACAGAATCATTATCAACAGAAACATCGTCAATGGCATTTGATCCTGATCCTAAAAAGGCTCTCCTGTGTGGGTCTTCCCATGAGGCCTTATGTGACCTCTTTTTGCCAACAGTCACAGACCCTCAGGGTTAGATTTTAACAGGGACAGCAGAGAAATGCTCCAATTTGTGTCACAACGGCACACAGAACATACATGTGTAGCACTACTCAATTTCCCTGCCATGAAGAGAACACACAGAAATTGCCAGGACCACACAGATTAGGCACAGTCACCTTCACCCAGTGGCAAGGGTCCTTTTTCAGTCTCTGCTCTGCTTTCAACTACTGCAACTAATTCAGGAAATTTACTGACTGAACTCTTGTACTGGCACACACTGCCTGAAACAAAACAAACAAAAAAAAGCTATTCTTTCAAGTCCTACTAAACACAAGAGACTGTGGAAAATATATTTTAAAGCAGGCATGAGTACTGCTTGCTCTTGTTTTTAAGAGGAAAATTACCAAAAAGAAATGTCAGCAAGATTCTTCTCTGTACTGCCACCCACCAGTCTTCTACCCACCCCAGCTTTTTTATTTATGATTTTTTTAAATTAAGGTAACTTTGTATTTTTTGCCCACATGGTCCCCCCTCAAACAAAACCACACTTGACAAGTTACAAGCATTTGAAATCTCTTCCTTCAATTTCTATTGCTTGATGCCAGACAACTTCACACTGTCAGGAAAGACTACTCTCCTGCCATGCCCATAGCCATCACCATGTACTCAAGCCCCAGCAAATCTGCCAGATAAGCTATCTCCAGCTGGTATCTTATGTATATTATATATATAAAACATAGGAGAATGTATAAATAGTTATTCCTTTCCCACTCCTATTTTAGGATATCCTGAACTATACACTATTCTTATCCTCGTTAGATCAGCATTAACCCTGACAACCGTTATTTCTGCAACATTATTCCACTCTTGTCTCTGGAAACCACTGGATTGCTATTACTTTCTGGAGTTATTCTTGACACAGTCCAGGATATGGAACTGCAGCCCATTTACATATCAGCTCTTAAACTGATGAGCACGTGTAACTTCTATTAGAGTTAGTGCAAACAGCAGATTATCACTCAGGCACTCTGCTCCAAACATCCACTTGCACTCTGCATCCCTCTGTGAGCTTGAAAAAGGCTTTGTTAAATATTTGCACCCTGTGTTTCTGCTTGCAAAGTCATCTGTGCTCAGCACTTAGCACTGATAGCTGCAAGATCTGTGGTCCTGCTTTGGCTGTTCCCAAATCTCAGCCTAACTGGTAACAAAGTCTGTTCTTATGCAGAGGAGCTTTCACTTTTATGACTTTTATTCCCAAATAGAGAGCAAAAAGATGAGGCTTTACATTCTTCCATACCCTGACCATCCTAGATAGAATCAGTAACACAAACAACCCATCCCTTGGGAAGGATGAGTGTCCCAGTGCAGTCCAGGGCAGTTACTTCTCAAGCACATAAACAAAGGAGGAAACGCCCAGGAAAGTCGACCCCTGAAGGTCTCTCTGCATCGATCAACGTTTTCCTTCACTGTCACATAACTTTCAAGGTCTGCCTTTGTATCTACTGTTTCTAGATCCCAAGAAGATCTCTGCAGGACATGCTACATCTCACCAGAAAGCACAGGAGCAGTTCCCATGACACCCTTCCGTATCTGTCAAAAAGGAAAGGCTTCCTGATGCTGACTGTTCATTCATAATTAAGATCAATTATTAGTGCAGCTCATAATAGCAATACTTTAAAAATTCGTAAGTACCTCAAAATTATTTTAAGTTCAAAACATGAAACCATAATTAAGGTCTGCACCTTTAAACTTGGTTTCCAGTTTTAGCTGCTATGCCTTAAAAAGGGGGCTGATTCTCCCTCCCTAGTAACTACAAAACATATAGATGTTTAGATTAAAATATCCCATACACTAAAGTTCAGCATGCAAATTTGTTAAGGAAGATACAACACCATTCATTAAACTGAGATATACAATAAGGATACATTTATTCAAGTTTCATTTTTTCCCATTTTAGATGTGGATTTTCTTTCTATTAAAGTGGAGGTGGGGTTTTTGTTTGTTTCTTTCTTCTTTTGTTTTGCTGTGACTTTTTTATTTGCTTAACTTTTACTGTCCTTGGAAGAAAACTGTTGTTAAGGGAACTTTCCTGTCTTACCATCCAGAAGCCACTGTCAGTCACACTCACACCGCTCCAGACTTCCACTGCTGGGACCAAAGTCCCTTCACAGTGGGCAGCTGTGCAAAGAGTCAGCACCAGGTCACAGCCCCCTGCCTGTGGATCTCACCACGCCCCTCACCCAGAGCACAGCCTGCAGCTCCCACTGCAGCTGCACACACAGCTACCCAGGGGTCTACACCTCAACAAGAGAAGAAATCAGGTTTAAAATTGCATTTAAAATTGTTTCTAAAAGAGTATTATCTATAATGAGAGACATTAAGGAAATGTGACTGGTTCTACCAAAATAAAGAGAGTATCTCACCATCCCCCATTTAGTCTTTCTTGAATCCCTCCCTGACAAGCTATATATGACATTCTCAACTCCCAATCAGTCTCACAACCTCACAAGTTACCTGTCATGAAACTGCTTCTGCTGTAGAACTTCAATGACAAATATTCTCCCTACACCTGCAGAATAGGCTATTGCTCTCACAGGTTATCCTGGCACTGCAATGAACTCTTTTTCCAGACGATTAGGCCATTGATTTCCTGTGGTTCAAGCACTTTAATTTTCCTTTAAAGCCCTAGCCAAATCTGCACTAGCAAATATTTCTTAATTTAGATGCTATTAAATGGTTAGGGAAAGCTTAAATCTCAACCTGATTTGTCATTATTTCAAATTCACCATTGAAGAGGTTTCTTTTCAGAGAATACATTTAATTGCATATCTATAATTTTGATTATACATATAAACAAATATAGACACAGCACTGTATAAATGCATTGATTCCAATACTCATCCTTAAAACTGTTCCTGGGCTTTGAGAAATATAGGGCATTTTTAAAATCTGACAGGTACTTACCTTCTGAAATATATTCCCAGTGAACATAGTCAACTGTAAGCCTTTAAACAGACATCAAAGGTTTTTCTAAAGGAAATATTCCAATACCCAAAGAGCTGATACATCTCTTACAGCATCCCAGTATTACAAACACTTGTCCCTCTGTCCTCCTTATTACCACAAGGACTATTCTTCCCATGCTCTTATGGATATGGACCTGAGACACCACAAGGATGGCAAAACCAGCAACTGCAGGATCCCCCCCATTCTCCAGACTCCCTCTGAGCAAGGGTAGAGCAGCACTGCCTGAGCTGACTGATAGTTTACTAGCTAGGTCCGGGGTCACACTGCACTCTTTCAGAGGTGTTTGTGGCATGACAGTGACTCACAGCAACGTTCAAGCTGTCCTCAGATCATCCACAACACTTGACATAGTGCAGGAGGACAGAAGTGACCTTCCCAAGGAGTCTGCTGCACAGCTGGGAGCTGAACCAAGTGCCACCATGCACCCAGCTCCACAGAGAGCAAAAGGTAAATGTCCTCCCACAGACATGCCCTGAGCAAACATTTAGAAGCACCTGGGCAGGAGCAAGGTAGACAGGAGAATCAGGCAATGAAAGCAAAGGAAATTTTGGTGCTAACAACAACAGTTTATAGATCACTTCATTTCCTACCTCAACCAATGAGTAAATTATTTGAGGAGTTCTGAGTTTTTCCGAGTTTTCTAATATTGTAGTATCTGCAAAATATTCACTTGGGGGGAAAGGGGTGAGGCGATTTTTAAAGCTTTTCAGCTTGTTGTTTTAAGCTAGTGACTTAAAACCACCACTATCTTAATTTTGTTGCTGTGGATGCACCAAGACACATTTTCCTCGCAGAAAATCTCTGAAACAGTAAATTACATCATACAAATTTTACCACGGTACTTCCAGGGAGAAGACACACCTCTCTTACCCTTGCCTTTTGCAGTAACTTGAAGTTACCTCAAACACATTCAAAGTTTTAAGGCAAGTTTTGATCTTTTGCTGTCCTAAACCAACCATCCAAAACACACAATCCAAGTGAGTTTTCCATCTCAGATTGCAGCACTCCCTCTGCTCCGCTCTTCCATCTGGCCACAGAGTAGCTGGCTGCGCCCCAGGCCCCCGTGCTGGCAGAGCAGCGCAGCATCGCTGCGAGCCCGACAGCCAGCCATTCCAAATAACACTCCTGGCCAGGCCACAGCCGCTGCAGCCATGGCAGGCACTCCTGCTCAATGAAGAGCTGCTGTGCAGCAATTTCAGAGCGCTGGGCTTTGGCAACTATGTGAGCACTGGATGTGACCCACTCAGCAGGGGAAGTACAGCACAGGGCAAGTCTATCTGAGCCAGGACAGCAGCATTCACACTGTCCGAAGAGCAACGCTCTCAAATACACCAGTGGCAGAACCGGTGACAAGATGAGAGACTTATTAAAGAAAAGCTGCATGGAATACATTGAAAGTTTGTGATCTACACAGGAGTCAAACTATCACCTTCAGATGGGAGCAATTACAGCTTATTACCCACGCTTACCTGCACAGTTTAGAAAGCACCAAAATCAATACCTGGGTACTAAGTTTCTATACCAAAGATATTAAAAAACAATACATATTGCTGGTACCCCAAACATCTTCCCTCTGGAGAAGGATTCAAGAAACAGGTGAAACGTGATTTTTACCACCACGAGGCCTCAGGAAAACCAAATGCACCTCATCAAAAATCAACATTGCTTTCTGTGTTTGCTTTAAGTTCTGCTGTAGAAATGCAGGCCGGCAAAAACTACTGCAAATACATTGGAATATTTTACACTCCATCAGGAGACCCTACATGGAATATTTTACACTCTGTCAGGAGACCCTACCTGGGTTCAGAATCAACAACTTTAAATTATTTAATGGTTTTCAAAAATTTTGTGCTGAATCAGTTACAGCAATGCCACACTGCACCATATTAGTTAAAGAAACTTTGATAGTAGATACAGTTCTTTACCTCCTGACCTGGTCCCTATTACACAGGCAAAGCAGTTACCATCAGGACTCAAGTCTTCACTTCTCTGTCCCTCAGTTCTTACACATTATACAGACCACACTTCAAGTTATTGATCCATCTTGCAACCAAGATCTGCCCTTCAAATCCATCTATTGCAATACCTCTTTACTACGTTTACCTCAGGAAACGTCTGGGTTTTTTTGAGGCAGACTGGCCAGTACAGCATACAAGTAATTGCTTGCATATAGTTCAAAAAATGGGGGGAAATAGGGAAAAATATACATCGTATATATATATATATATAAAAATATAT